>CAUYSK010009387.1:0-68162 GCA_963575035.1 Avahi laniger
TAATTTCTTTCTATTTTTGGTAGAGGTGGGGTCTCACTCTTGCTCAGGCTGGTCTCGAACTCCTGAGCTCAGAATGATCCGCCCACCTCGGCCTCCCAGAGAGCTAGGATTACAGGCGTGAGCCACCGCGCCCGGCCTTAAGCAGGTTTCTTTTTAAATAGAAATAATAATAGTATGTTCACAGGCCAATTAGGAAGCTCCAATAGAGGAGAAAATTTTTATTTCAGGAACAAGAGGGAAGAATTTCTGGAGCAATGTCCTTGGGTGAGTAGAAGTGGGGTCTAGCACATCTAGTGGTGTTCTTGAGTCCTGCTCATACTGGCTACCAAGAGCAAGTTATTAGCATCTCTTCCCAACTCCATGTGTAGTGACATCATGTTGGTAGCTTGAAATAAGCCACAGTAGAAATATTTACACCACATAAATCAACAAATGCTACAAATCTGGGCTTTTTTTTTACCCCAGGAGAGCAGGGTGTTAAACATTTATAAGGATACCACTGAGTCCATTATCGAAGGGGCTTGCCTTAGATAGGCACAGGAAGATTCATCTATAGGAGAGTAAGAATGAATAAAGATGCAGATTCGGGTAATTGGAGAGATGTATGTAACATGCTTGCCTCTGTAACTGGCACACAATGAGTGGTTATTATGTTCACTATCCCATTCAATCATACCACTTTGGCTCTAGCTGCAACAAGGCTCTAGGCTGTGTAACATAGCATTAATATGTCTTTAAAAGGAGGAAGATATATTTTTGTGTCTTTGGATGAAGACTTTAGATCCATTGATTCACTAATTTATTCATTGAATAAACACTTATTGAAGGCCAGGCATGATGGCTCCTGCCTGTAATCCTGGCACTTTGGGGGCCAAGGCAGGAGGATTGCTTGAGGTCAGGAGTTTGAGACAGGCCTGAGCAAGAGCGAGACCTCATCTCTACAATAAATACAAAACTTAGCTGAGGGTCATGGAGTGCACCTGTAGTCTCAGCTACTCTGGAGGCTGAGGCTAGAGGATTGCTTGAGCCCAGGAGTTGGAGGTTGCAGTGAGTTATGATGACGCCACTGCACTCTAGCCCACGCAACAGAGTCAGAGCCTTTCTTAACAACAACAAAAAAATTATTGTATTAGGTGCTCCAAATTATATTGTAGATTCAAGTAAAGAGATCCAATAAATATTTTGTAAGAAATGACAATGAGCAAAGTATTTTAGTGGATACTTGAACAAAGATGAATCCTAGTAAAAAAAGATTAATTTTAAACATCATTTCTAAACAAGTATGTGTTGTGTGATATAAAGATATAAAATAGATCAATAGTCAAAATGATTGTAGTAGAATTATATCTATTATACATGATTTTTAAAATTTTAGGCATAGGATAAACATCACTTACAAGTGTGCATTTTTCCCCTAATAATTCACTGAGAATTGAATTCTATCCAATTTGGGAACAGGAATTGCTGAAGAAACCTAAGAGTTAGAAGAAAGCTTGATCCCAGTTGTTCCCTAATCCTCGTCTCACTGGAGTTGTCCTTAGCATTAGGTAACATTATTATTCCATTTTTTTAAGCTCTCCCACTTGTTTTCTCTAATCACATCATATTTTGGTTCTTCTATATCACTGATCTCTACTTTGAACAAACAGAAGAAGAAAAAGAGGATCGTCTTTCTCTGCTCTTCCGTATTATTTTGGGTTTCCCAGGAATTTGGCTTTTCTTGACCTCTTTTCTCTACACAATATTCCTGCGTAATCATATCTATGCAATTACAGTTTCAAGTATCACTTATATGCAGACATATAAGAGCTATGTCTTCCACTTTATAAATCTGTTGTAGAGCTTTGCATCCAAACCGGCCGTTCAATATTTTCCTCATGATGTCTCACAGATACCTTAAATTCAACAGGTTCACCTCTTAGAAACCAAGGAATTATCTGAATTCCTCCCTTCTCTCCCTACTATATCTGCACGGACATGCATTCTATCAGTTCTTCCTTCAATAATCATTGACCATGCCAATTCCTTAGTTCAGTAATTACAATTTTTACCCGGATCATTGCTAATAGTCTCCTATTTGGTCTTCCTATTTCCAATTCTTTTTCCCTTTCATTGGAACTATCTTTCTAAGATACAGATCTGATTAGGTTACATTCCTTCTTAAAATTCTGCAACTGTGTCTATCCTGAGAATATACTGTAATATTTAAGAGAAACATTAATGCATGTACAAAGATGTTAATAACAGTGTAATATTAGTAGAAAATGGAAATGACCTAAAATTTCAACAATAAGGGAATAGTTAAGTTCACAATAATGTATCTGTTCAATGGAATATCCTGCAGCCAACACTAATAATTTTCCAAGAAACTAGAACAGTGTGATTCTACGTGATGTATATTAGAGGTAGTACGAATTTATGTTTTCATTTTTTCTACAACCCATAGAGACTTTCTCTGACTTCATACTCCAAGAAAATCACTTCATGCAAATGGAGGACATACGCAATTTCAATGGATCTCAGAAACTCTGCAGATCTTACCCAAATTAAACTGTAAGCAGTCTCGTAATGGCAATCCCCAACCTTTTTGTACCTGTTGCTCTTGCTTTCATCATCCATGATTTTTGTCTTCTGCACCCATATTCAAAATTTAGAACAGCTTTTTTGGCTCTCTTCAGAGTTAATGTTCCCATCTGGGCTGTGTGCATACCTTTGGTTTTGGTGCCCCTCGCCCCCTACTTTTCTGGGTAAAGATTTCCTCGGTCCAGTTCCTCGTGTTGTACAGTACATCTTCAGAATTTATGTCTGGAATTCTGAGTCCACAAGCTTCCATCACTCACTTGGAGTAATGGATGAGAAATGTGCTACTCCTGTAATAGGGAATGCAGCACAATCATATGAGAATGTGAAGTTACGCTAATGGGAAAGTTGTCACTACATGATTGACAACTATGGAGTCTGAATCTATGGTAGAGTATTCACAGAGACTGAGAAGAAAGGGTATTCCCTGACACAGTCTCCTTCCTAAGATTAATTTGAGGTGGATAAGATAAAGGGGAGCATTCACAGGAAATGCCCAGACTTTCTCAGGCATCGGCAACCTACAGTTTATAGGGAGCCCAAAGAGACACTTTTTGCTGTCTGTTTATCTAAGGTGAACGAACGGTAAGCGGGTGGTCTACATCCCTAGTAAAAGGGAATCCCTTTTACTGGGATGCACAGGATTCTGGGACACAAACTGTAGTAGTTGACAGTCCTACATCCCAGGACATACTGTATGCTGACAAAAATAAATGTTTTTTGCTGACAAGGCAACGAAACAAATTAGAGACTTCTTATAATATATTCCAACATTTATCTTGCTGATTTAATGTATGGAAGAAAATCTTTCTGTGTTGCGGGTTGAGGAAAGACTTCCTTTTCTCATGGCTATAGACCTTAACACCCACTGGAGGAAGGGAAGGCATGTTCTATTTACCACTGTATTCCAGAGGCTAGCACAGCATCTGGTACATAGGTGTTTGGTAGGTACTTACAGAATGGACAAAACAGTGACTGCTTCTTTGCCCCGTGGCCTGTGTCCTATTCCTAGAATGCCATTTCATGCTTTAGGGTTTCTGCCTCTGCACAGAGACTGCTATATTCTTCCATGAGTGTAGTATTTCCCAGGCAGGGTGATTCAGTTTAGTCATCTGACTCTCCATGCTACCAGGGTATCAATCACCTCTTCAGTCTGCTGTGATCAAGCGTGTTCTCATCAAGTTACCAGTGACTTCCTAGTGGCCAAATCAAACTATTTTATCAGACTTTTCAGCCACACATTACCTTAATCCTCCTCCTTGAAATTCTCCCATGCATTACTACATCTGTGAATTTCATTTTTAAAAATATGTATCCCTAGCCCAGATCTCTCTCTTATGTTGAGTCCCATATATCCAAGTGTGAAAAGCACCTCAAATTCATTTTGTCCAAAACTGAGTTTATAATTATCCCCACGCAAGCTCCTTGTCCTGTATTTGTCATCTTGGCTAATTATCTGGATTAATCAAGGTATCTTTGTTCCTTTTTTCTTTAGTTGCTTTCAAAGTTTTCTACTCTATTTCAAGTTTTCTAATGGTTTACTTGATTTAAAAGAACATTTTGAATGTTTGTTGTTTTCTAGTGGTCTTAAGAATTAAATAGTGAGTATGTTTCTGCCCTCTCAATGATGTAATAATAATAATAACAATGACAATAATGATGACAATAGATGATGTTTGTTAAGCACTTACTATATGCTTAACACTCTTCTAACTCTTTATATATACTAATGTATTTATTCTCTAAAACATTCTTATAAAGCAGATGATATATCAATCTCAATATACCAAGGAGGAAATCACAAGAGATTGACTAATTTGTCTTTGATTATAACAGCTAGAAAGTGATAGGAGTAGCAGTTAAGCTTCAGAAACCTGCATTCTTAAATTTATTCTTACATTGTTGTTCATATTCTTCTTACATTATGTCCTTTCTATTTCAAGAGTTCTTTAACAATTACCACACATTTCAGGACCATAGTACCAACTGTTACATAAATGGAATTACCACAAGTCTCATTGATTGCTACTGTTTCTTGCATATTAAATTTTTGCCATCTTGAGATCTTTATGCTAATGCAATTTTCATTTGGCTAGAGTACTTTGATGAGTTTCTTTCCTTTTTCTGAGGACTTACATATCTAAAAATATAAATTTCTTTCTCTCACAAATGAACAAATTTGATTGGATATGGCAATGCATGATTACCATCTCTTTTCCTAAAAAATCCACAGATATTGCTCCATTGATACCGTATTTCCAATATCATAAATGAAGATATTGGTGCCAGTTGAGTCTTCTTTTTAGGTAATTGCTCTTTTTCTATGCAGAAGCTTACAGAATTTTGTCTTTTGATTTCAGAATGTCTTCACGACCTGCGTAAGTGTGTGTAGATATTTTTCAATGATCTTACCAAGTGTTTGGTTATTCAGCTCAGAGAAATTTTCTTCCAGTGTAGTTGTTATTGCCACTTGAACTCCATCATTTTTTTCTCTCCTTTTGGTCTTCCCATTATTTAGATATTGGAGCACCTAGATTTGTCCTCTGTGTTTATCTCTTTGTTTTGCTGTTCTGTATTCTGGGAGAATTATTTGTTTCAACAATTAAACTCTTTAATTCAGTTTTTGGTAGCATATATTTTTCTGTTCATCACCTGTATTTTTTTTATTTTAGCAAGTATAATCTTTATATTAAAAAAACATGTTCTTATTATCAGATTGTTCATGATTATGGCAGCCTGCTATGTCTTATCAACGAAATACCCCATTAATAGAGTATAGGATTTAGAATTCTTTAAAGTCTTCTCTTATTTCCTACATTAATTCTTTTTTAAATATTGGCCTATTTGCCCTGATTTCTCAGTCTAATACTCTATTTGAAGTGCTAATTTGTTTTATTTGTGCCATAATTTACTGCCTTGAAGAGCTATATAGTTATGTTTTGTTTTGTTTTCATCCCATTGGGATGAGTTCCTTCAAATCTTGTGTAATTCTGGAATCTGTAGACCTAGAAAAACTGCAGTTAGATTTATTTTCTAAAAGATCAAAGATGAGAGATGAGCAAACCCTCCCATACGCAGCAGATGGGTTTATAGATCTTCACCCCAGGCGGGTCTCTTTAAGAGATAAATGACTGCAAGACCCCCTCAGAAGATGGGAGCCACATCCAATAGGCATGTTAATTCCTTGGAAGGCTGTAAAGGAGGGAGGGACATAAATATGACTACCAATAAGGTCTTTCAATCTGGGCAAGCGGCTATGGATAATTTTGGCTCACAGCTTTGTCTATTTCCAGGAAACAGGGTGACACAGACTTGAATATGCCAAGAGGGCAGCCACCTGGCCATTTTCTACCTGCATTCAGCAACTAATGGCAAACAGGGGCCCTGTTCTTGTCCTTTAATCCATCTTCCTATTAACATCTTTTTATGAACTTGAATTTGCAGGTATATTGGTTTGGTCTCTCTCTGTTTTCCAATTGTAATAATTTGATTGTAATTTTCCTTCCACATTTGTTGGGTTGCCTCAGTAGCAAATTAAACTTAGGTTTCTGTCCTCTCAGAATTCTAAATATCTTTTATACTTTATTTTTCCTAACTTCAGTTTTGAAGTAATGAAAATACATTTCTTTATCTCTAAGAATGGACCATAGTCTCCATTCATCTGCACCTCTCCCATCCTATTGGCCACAAAGTGTTCATGTAAAACTCACCAACTGGCCCTCACTCCTGTGGTTCTTTTCCTTGGACAATATGGTGGGATGAGAAATACTGTGAAAACATAACTCATTTCTGAAAAACAGTCTCTATATGTGGGACGGAATGTTTCAAATAGATCACCAGGAGGAAGACATGGTGATATGAGAAAGATGATAGATTCTGTAAATTATAAAATATCTCATATGCTTGCAATGAAATGTGGCAAGAAATGAAGCTAGGGAGTTGAGCAAGGGCCAGGTCATGAGGTTTTTAATGCCATGACAAAGAATTTGAATGTTATCCAGAAGGCAATCAGAAGTTGAAGGCTTTTAGGGAAGGAGGAATGAGATTAGATGTGTGTTTTAAGCAAATCATTCTGGTAGCAGTGTGGGAAATGAATTGGAGGAGGGAGAATGGAGTGAAGAAACCCATTAGGAAGCTATTAAAGAGGTTTAGGTGAGAATTTATGAGACTTACACTAGAGTCAATAGCAATGCAGAGAATAGTGGAGAGATTTGAAAGCCCTTTCAAAGTAGAGTAAACAGACTTGTGTTTGATTACATATAACATGAGAAGCAGAGCCTAGAATGGGTGATGGGTGTGTCTGGTGATGCCAATACCTGATGCAGGGAATGGGTGAGGGAAGTTGGGTGAGGGAAAAAGAGGACATATTGTAACTTGTCTAAGACATTTCAGTGTAAATCTCCAACTATGTTCAATATATACACCCACACATTGCATACACATAGCAAAAGTTTTCGGTAAGAACATATAAGCCAGATCTATAGATATGAGCATCAACAGCATATGGTTGATATGAAAGAAAGAATAATAATACTAAATACAATTTTCGTGTCATTAGTATGGCCTAGAAACTATACTGGTGTTTCAGGGATAGAAGGAAGAGAGGAGTCTAGAATCTCAGGGACAAGAGCCAGAGAGATAAACAGAATATGAAGAGAATGTGAGGTCAAAAAAAATGGGGGAGAGACAGAAAGGTTTCAAAATGTACAATAAAGTCATTTTCTAGAGATGGCCAGCAAGTTCAGGATTAAAAAGTGTCCTTTGACTGCGACAATTAGGAAATCACTAAAATTCTAATTAAAGAGGATAGACAAACGGTGTAGAAGAGTTCTAATCACTCTCCTTGGAATTGCATTTTACTTTTATTAGTCTCCCTTTGAACAGATTTTAAAGGAAGTATCCAAGATTAGAACAAAGTCTCAGAAGAAAAAGTGTGGTTGGTTGTCCTTGGAAGTGAATAAAGCCAAATTCCTGGAAAGGTAAGAGAAAGGATGAACAAACCCTGCCCCACCAAGCAGGTTGAGGTGAATGAATAAAGACACCTAGTGCTGCAAGGAGCCCACCATATCTATGCATAAGAAAAGATGGGAAAGGCTGAGGAACCTGAGTGGGCTTGAGTAGGATGATTTGGAGGAAGGGAGAATGTAATGGATGCTGGATGTGTTATCTAAATCTTCCTTCCAGGAGCAAGACACTCATTCTTTAAGCTACCAGGAAGATTGAATATGCTTGCAAATGGCTGAGTCCCTCCCCAGAATTTATTCTTGTCAAAGGTTATGCTCCCTACCCATGGATAACCTGCATGTAATGACTGATTGATGAAGGGGTATCAGGACCCGGCCTTCTTGCCTAAATTCAGGTCATCTCCAAAGGGCTATCTCAGTTTCAGAGCTCCCAAGAAATTGGCTGAGACCTCAGTGCAGTTACATCCCACTTTAAACTCTTCCTTGGCAGAATCCAGTTCCTCTTACTCCTTTATAGGTGTCATTACCAAGAACATCCTTCAATAAACCCCCTGCATCAAATCTTGGTTGCAGAGGCTCTTTCTGGGGAACTTAACCTAAGGGAGAGAGTATATATGTTATAATCATCTTTATGTCTCCTACATTTAGAGCTATTAATAGCTAAAGGAGCACAGTTTTGATTTCATTATCTGGAGGACTGATCAAAAGACTCCAAAATAAGAAGTTAACATGATGTAATCAAAAGACAGGTAGTTCTCAACTAGGAGCAGGAATTATTGATAGACTATTGCTGTGGCTGTGCCTGTCTGTGTCCACTTTTGATACCTTTATTCCCAAAATTCCGACATCTCACACTTACCTCACTACCTCTTTGAGAAACAGTGTTCTAAGTAGCATGGAACCCTCTGCCTGTTGGGGTGGACCTGTGCTGAGGGGTCATTGTAGATGGAAAGGCCTATGGGTGACACCGAGTATTTAGTAGAGAAAAGGGAAAGGGCAGAGGAAGAGTTGGTTTTTGTGCTTTTTAAAAAGGACATACTTAAACATATTTATATCCCAGATGAAAAGGACTGATGGAGAGAAAGAGAAGTTATGAATCCTAAACAAAGAAGAAATAATTAATAAAAAGACCACTTTGGCTGAAAAGACCCTATACCAACCAAACCCTGTAAATTATTCTTTAATAGTCTCATTTCCACAATCATAGAGCTGTGCTCATATTCAGCATCCTTGCCATTACAGTTCCCATACCCAAACCCACCGAACAGCGAAGGTTGCTGAAGGATCTCCAATGCTCTTCCGACCTGTTTCTAATGGCTCTGTTGCCCCGGATGTCAGCTGCTGGCGGTGATCATGAGAGCAAGTTTCAGCCTATTTGGGGATCTTTTTATGACTCTCCCTCTACCTCTTGCCTGTAGCTTTGCTGATAGTCTGGGCAGTTTTGCAGTGTCTATCATTCCTTTTGAATCAAAACCCAAAGGTTAATAAGTGCCTTCATATCTAACAGCTAAATATAAGCTATAATTATGATGAGACAAAACCAGGAGTCAAGGTAAATGTTTTTATCAGCGAAGGAAGTGTGTGCTCAGGAGAGCTCATGCGATAAGGCTTCACTGCTATTAGAAATCACTCCTGGAAGTTGACGCTGCCTTCTGATTTCCAGTGGGGGGAATAAATTGGATGAGAGGAAGAGATAGGATATGCAAGAGGCAGGGAAAAGAGAAAAACAGAGGTCTGACAAACTGCAGTTTGAAGGTTGATTTTTTTTCTTTTTTTTGGTACTGCTGTGGGGGAGGGAAGCAAATTTCCCCGGTAAGAAATGATGGCTTTACAGCTTGGAGGCGATTAGCAAGATATGACCTGAGACGCAGTGCTCCCCACGGGTCACAGAGATGACTATAGACAGGAGCTGATCATTAGAAAAATGATTAAGGCTGTTATTAACGCATTACTCAATTACAAATTAATTACTTTAAAATGTGGCTAGAAATGAGGTAATTAGGAGTTCACAGTTCTAATTGGTATTTGAGATCACAGAGGGTGAATTGATGAGCAACAGCTGCTCTGACATTTTGCCTGGTGACCAGCCGCTGAGGAAGCGGGCTGGAGAGCAGTATCTGCAATCTCTCTTTTCACAGTATGGCCAGGATTAGGGAGGGCAGAGGTTTCCCCTGGAGAATAAGAAAAGTACTCACACTTCCATTTGACTAGAGAGCTGTGTAGTTGGTAGAAAATAGGAGGGAAGCTGTGCTTTGGTCTTTCCCAAGGTGGACACTGGAACTAAAGTTGCACCCAAGAAGTGTGGGGTGACCATGGGTACAGTTGAGTTGAAAACTAAACTTCCGGGAAAAGTGAGTTATTAGCCAACCAGGAACAGTGTGAATACTAATATTACAGCCTTCAGGGCCCTCTTCCTTGTACAGGGTAGTTGAGCTAACTACTTAAGACATCCTCCATGCAGGTCCTCACAAGGCATTTTGGTGTCTTTTCATGCTGTGTCTGTCAGCTTTGTTAAGAAGTCAAGGTGAATAACATTCATCCGGTGTCGGGCAGATGGGAGAAGGGAGGAGGGGATTGTTTTATACATACCTAATGGGGGCGCTGTGCAACGTTTGGGGAATGGACACACTCGAAGCTCTGATTCAGGTGGTGCAAAGGCAATATACGTAACCTAAACATTTGTACCCCCGTAATATACAGAAATAAAAAAAAAAGAGAAGAAGTCAAGGTGCTGAAGAATGTGGCCTTCTCCCATGCACTTCCCAGGGCTTTCTTCCTCCAAGTAGATATCTTTATATTTGCATAAATATATTCCAACATATTAGATATGTTCTATTATTATGCATGACTTTCTGTCCTTCTCCTTGATGTCTTTAATCATATCCTTTGAAACAGGAGGAACGAGTCTCATCATGTTACAGTTGTGGTAAGTTGGTCTTCTCATGTTCCGTAATAGGCAAAATGATGATAGTCTTCCCAAAACATCTGGAATTGGCTGTTTTACCTAAAAAGACTTCAGTTATCACAGGAAAATAGAGAAGATGGAAAGATGTTAAAAAGGAGAAGTAAGCATGGAAGGTAGAGGAGAATGAAAGAAGGGACAGAGAAAATAGCCAAACCGAGAAGCAGAGGAGAGTGAGGGGGAGAGAGAAGCAATGGGAAGCGCATGAGGTGTGCCACCTGAAAAAGCAGGCACATGTCCCTGTCCCCATCTCAAAGCTTTTCCTTCTCTATGTATTTAGGGGAAGGACGAGTTTGTCTGACATCCGCTCCTGGGCCAGTTCATGTTGAAGACTCTCACATATGAAAGACATGCTTCCGTAGATGTTGCAGGTGTCATTGCTGCAGGGCCATCACCTGGAGCTGTGGAGCTGCCATCCTCCATCACACTGATCTTGCCACCACCATGCTGACCTCTGTGGAAGGATGGTTCAGAGAATGCCATTTTCCTTCCAAGTCCTATCTTAATCCTCCAGAGAACCACTAATGGGAGGAAGTTCATGTATTGATAACTAAAGTTTAACAATAACTAGAAAGAAGTTTTGGGCGATGTGTGGTACCCATTAGTTTTGCTTCCTGGCATCTCTTCTTTGTCTGGTAATAGCACCCCTCTTGTACTTGGGAAACTGCTCCATTCCCATTCCACTTGTTCTGGCAGGGTACCATCACAGTGCTCTCTCCTCCTGGCACTGTGATTGTTTCAACGGGTAGACATATGATGCAAACAAGGAAATCAGAACCCTTCCTTGAGAGTGACATGTGGACACTGAGAAAAAGTGCCTTCCCTTCCACTGGGATTACTAAACTCAGCAGTGTAAGCCTGGAGCTGCTGGCAAACATTTTCCCTAACCTCAGAGAAAAAAAGTTCATCTACAGTAGGAGAAAATGAGGCCAACACAAAGTAGCAGAATTAAAAAATCAGAAGAAGGGGGGGCAGGCAGGAGGAGAGAGAGAGAGAGAGAGAGAGAGAGAGAGAGAGATCTAATTAAATTATTTAAGCCCCTGGGCCCAGCCATGCCTGAAGGAAGCCATTAACCCCTGGACTTTTTATTCACTGTAAATTATTTCATTGCATGACTATAAACATATCAAGTTTTATTTATCTATTCCCTTTGTAATAGACATTTCTGTTGTTGTCAGCTTCATAATGTAGCAACTAATAGATTAATTACTTTCATTATTCATGTTTCGTGGTGCATACATGTGAGAATTTTTTCTAGTTTCACATCTGGAAGTGGACTGCTGAATCACAAAGTTTGCATGAGAATTCTATTTTCCCCAAATCCTTGCAAATAATTGATACTGTCAGACTTTGTAATATTTTCCTATTTGATGAGAAGAAAAATGGCATGTGCTCTTGCTTTACTTTGCATTTCACAGAATCCAAGTGAGATTGAACATCTTTTTGATGTTTATTGCTCATTTGGATGTTTTTTCTATGAACTATATAACGTGTGACTATTTTTCTATGTTTTCTTTTGGTGATTTGTGAGGGTTCTTTATATATTCTTCATATAAATCCTTTGTTTAGGTGGTGGTGGTTGTAGCAGTTAGACTTTGCCTTAATCTGCCTATTTTCTAAATTTTATCTTTAATTGACATATAATAATTGTATATATTTATGGGGCACAGTGTAATATTTCAATACATGTACACAATATGCAATGATCAAATCAGGGTAATTAGCATATATATCTGTCACCTCAAATGTTTATCATTTTTTTGTGTGTTGGGAGCATACAAAAATTCTCTCTTTTAGCTATTTGAAAATATACAATAAATTATTATTAACTATGATCACCTTACAGTGCTATAGAACACTAGAACTTATTCTGATTTGTTAGTAACCAGCAAGTTCCTAGCCTTCTCTGTGCTTCAGTTTTACTGTCTGTAAAGTAGAGATGATAATAGTTCTTCCCTCACAGTGTTATCATGAGGATTTATTGAATTAATAGTCATAAAAAGGATTTAGAACAGTGCCTGATAACTTGCTAGAATGTGGGGGAGGGAAAATGCAATGAGAAAAACACAAAAAACTCATATTCTTTCCAATTCTTTTACAGCAACAGAAACAAGACAACAACTAGTAGTAGGTCAATGAACTGCCATGGTGCACACTTTATGGTAACCTTTCAGGCTTACTTAACTTTTCACAAGCCCCTTCTTTGCCTGTCCCTATTTTGTGTACCATTCAAACTTCCACAATATATATCTTTGCAAATTTAGCACAAATAGCATATTTTAAAAGAATGTATTAAATGATTTCTCTTTTGGCTTGCAAAGCTTCTGGAACATAGCCCTTATCTCACAGTATTGTAGTATTCTCTACACCTCAGCTCAACCCTGTAAGGGCACTGAGGGTAAAGACTGTGCCTGGTTCATCTCAGTATCCCTGGTGGCCTGGATCATTACTAGCACTTAGAAGGGATTCACTACATGTTGAATGACTGGCTGACCGAGGCTGTTTTGACTGCGGGAAAAATAATGCTTTAAAATTCTTGCCTAGCTAATTGGTAATTAAAAGGGCAGTAGCAGAGGGAAGAGTAATTTTAGAATCATTTATTAATTATATTTTTTATAAAAGTTCAAAGTTTTATTTGGGAAACCTAGTACACATATATAATACGTGTGTGGCACCTATGCACTAATGCATCATGTGCAGACACACAAGCTGTATTGTAGAGATAACAGCAAAATCTCGGGGTGGGGGGGAAAGTAGCTTACTATAGCTCTTCCTAGAGTTCATCTTAGAGCTTGTTTAGAAGAAACAATTCATTCTTTTCCAGGCCTCAGTACAGATTTCTGCTAAACTGAGCTCCTGGGCTGCTAACACATCAGAGAGAAAGGAAGGTGTCATTTAGTAATTTGGTTGCTGCTGATGACACAATCATTTTTCATGAAAAAAGTTAGCTCCAGGAGAGGGCTGTCTATTAGAGCAAACGAATAGGAAGTTAAGAGAATTGGTTGCTAGGTTTTCTTTGCAGGAAAGCAAGCTAATTTTTTTTTTTTTTTTTTTTTTGCTGAGTATGAGAAAAAGACAACCTATTTATTCTGACTGAGATAATATTAGAAAAGGAGAGGTTGAAAACCAGAAATACAAATCTTGGGAGGCACAAGGACCGTAAAGTCACTGGGGGAAGGAATTCGCCTGTTTCGTTCACCCTTTATACATTGAGGACTTAACACAGTGCCTGGCACTTGTAGATGATTGGTAAATATTTGTTGAATGAGTATGTAAACAAATATTTCATAGATTCTACAAGTATCTTCCTATTTTTCTCCAGCAATTCTTTAATTATTATAGAAATTAATATTCTAAACATTTCAAAATTACAAAAAATAAAGAGAATAAAAGAAAACTCCTTCATAATCCACTCATAAAGATAAAATTAGGTTGTATTTTCATCTAGTTATTTTTCTGTGTGCACATATGTTGGTATTTGCATGTGGGTGTGCATAGATATACACAAATTTATGATCATGTCATATAAATAATTTTTCATTTTGATTTTTTCATTTGCATTGTAAATATTTTAATGTTATTAAATAATTTCCTTGAGAATATGATTTATAACTGCTGTAAAAAGATATTATAAATCTGTCAGCATTTAACTATTCTTCCCTAGTGTTAGATAATGAAATTGTTTTCAAATGCTTCTATTTTAAAAACATAAGGGTTATTTAAGTCAAAAGATATAAATATTTAACTATGTACTTTGGTATACTTTTTCAAAATTATTTTCCAGACAGGACTGTACGTACTGTTAGTATAACCCTAAGACTGAGTATTTTAGCTTTAATTTTTTTTTTTTCAAATTTGAACTTAGGAAAACATTGTTTCATTGTTATTTTAACCCATATTTTTTCATGATTATAAGGGTCAAACCTTTATTTATTTTTCTCATTTTCTGGCTTCTTATGCTTCTTCTCTGGTGAATTGTCAGTGCATTATTTTCTACTGAGGCAATAGTGTGTTTCTTCTTACTTTGAGAACAATTTAAAAAAATATTTAAAAATTAACGCACTGTCTAAAAATAATTTTCAGTTTGTCAACTATTTTAAATTTTATTTTATAATAACTTATAAGAAACAGATTTTAGAGTTTTAAGTAATTAAATCTACTAGTTTTGCTTTATTTATTTATTTATTTTTGCTTTGTGATTTTTGTTTTCCCATATCTTTTTTCCTTAGGAAAAATATTCCCTTCCTGGAGTCTATAAAATACTCATGTATAGTTAATTCTAGTATAGTTATTAGAATAGTTTAGTTCGGTTTAGTTGAGTTTTGCCTCAATTTTAAACACATCACTAAGTCATTTCAATTTCTCTTTAATTTTCCCCAAATATCTAATCATTTCAGCATTATTTATTGAATACTCTTTTTACATAGTGATTTCTGATGAAAGCTTAACTGTATATTAAATTATTACATATATGAGAGTCAGTTTCTAAAATGTTTATATTGCTCCATTGATCAAACTGCCAATTCTTGCCCTGGATGTACAGCATCTTGATAGCTGAAAGTTTATTGAAGGTTTTATTATCTTTTAAAGCAAATCTCTCTTCATTACGCTTCCCATTTTATTTCACGTTTTCTTTTTTGGAACTTTATTTGTATTCAAAACTAGATACTTTTAAAAATGAGCCTATATTATCACTTTGTCAAGTAAAAATTAGAAGAAATCTTTTAGAAAATTTTTATTGGAATCACATTAAACCTCTAAATTACTTGAGAATTAAATAATTACTTTAATAACGTTTAGTATTCCCATTCAGGAACATTCTATATCTCTACATTTATTCTCCTGGTATATATGTCCATATGTTTTTAATTCTCCTCATACAGATGATTCACAGTCCTCTAAATTGTTTTTCACAGAGTTATTTATAAATTTGCTTAATTATTTTTGATGACATAAATAAAATAGTTTCACCATAGTTTTGACTAATGACTGGTGAAAAGAAGTAACTATTAATATTTTATGTTTATGTTTGCATCTGGACATTTTCCTAACTTCTCTTATTAGTTCCAGTAATTTTTGTTAAAATTTTTTGAGTCTTCTAGATCAATAAATCAATAATTTGTAAAATATTTTTCTCCGTACTTTAATAGATTTAGCTCTTTTATTGCATTGCAAATATACAAAGTAAGATTAAATAATGAAGACATTAAGGATAATTTTTTTTTTACCTGAATTTCAAAGGAAGTATTTTTGGTGTTTCAACCTTTAGAATGTTGCCTCTAGATTTTGATGTTTATTCTAGTGTAAAGGAACTTTACTCCCTTGCTTATTTTATAAAACTTTTCTCAGGAATAGATATTAAATTTTACAAGATAGTATCAGGGCATCTGCAGGGATGATTATGTTGTTTTTTTCCTTTGAACTATTACTGATGGACAGTATTAACAAATGTACTACTAAGTGAATCAAATCTGAAGAATAAAATTTGCATAATATTCTGGGACTATCATATTATCTTGTAATATACTATTATATTATGTTTATTGGTTTGCTTAAGATTTTTAGCATCTATCTCTAAAATGTCATTGTGGAAATTGTAACCTGGCCACCCACTTCCTTATACTCTAGATGCCCCTTACCAGGCATCCCTCTTTTTTTTTTTTAAAACGGGATCATCTGGCTTACTATGTAACTAGAATGAGAGCTCCATAAGAGCACAGGTTTTTGTTTTATTCACTGATGATACATTCTGTTATAATAATAAGATCCTAGAAATGCACCTGACACATAATTGGTATTCAAAAAATATTTGTTGAATGTATTAATGAATTCTCTCTTTATTGATGTTTGTGCTCTTCTTCAATCATTTTATACTACAAATTGCACATTCTGTGATTCTTTATTTTGAGTCTTTACCTGATTAGCAGGAATACGACATGGAAGTACACATATACATATTTTCTTCCATATGAATATGAGGACGGTATACTTGCTAAACCTTTGAATAACTGAGAATATTTTCTTGTTGCCATCAGGAATGGAAAAACAGCTGAAGACAAAATTATTCTCATAAACTTTTTTTCCATCAAAACTATAATACATTGTTCCATTATTTTCTGGAACTTGGCATTATGGAGGAGCATTTTGAAGCTAGCCTTTGTTTCTTTGTCTCCAATCTTTCCTTTTCTTTAATGCCAAGATGCTTTATTCTTACATTTTAAATGCGATGACAAAAATAATATATTCGATTATTTAAAAATATACAGACATATATACGTACTATATAAAGTAAAAACTTGTCTCACTACTTAGTTCTTCTATTATCCCTTCCACAGGGCTCCTTCAAAATAACCTCACTCCTCAGATGTAATTACTCAAAAAGGTTGTATTTTTCTTCTAGTTTTGTGGTGCTATATTTATATGAATATGGAGTTTCTTCTTTCTAAAAGAAGACCATATTCTTGTAACAGGGTGCCTGGAAGAAGAAAACTTTAAACTATTTTAAAAAGAGAAGCTGCCAAATGTTTCTTTGTCTAGACAGACATAGAAATTCACATTAAAATACATTTTCTTAGCCAACCACTTGAATGGCCCTACTTGATTAGGTAAATACTGGATGATTAGGCACCCATTGCCCCAGGGAAAGGCATGGCAGGAACTTTTGTGTCTTTGCCAATGGTGTCTTTTCTCAATGGCCTTAATTATGTAGGCATATCTGGTCTTTGAGTAGAAGGTGGAAAATTTTACACTGGAGACATGAAGCCTCCTGGGATGACAGATAGAGGGTCCCAGGCAGTGAGAAATTCCTAATGGTGGGGAAGGAACAGAACATTTCTAGGAACAATGACATCTTCTATTAAATTTAAGAGTATTTCCTTTATTAGTAATAATTACCTTCTATCATCTCCAAACCATCAGTAGAAATCTGTTAGCTGCAATAACCTAGTGTTAGTGTTACCTTGTGGGTATGAAGGAAAAGGAAAAGAGTCCATGGCAGGAGGTAACACAGACCCAGAAGTAAAGGAAACCTATCAGGAGCAGGCTGTGGTGGTGAAGCTGGATTCAGGATGGACTCATCACATCAGAACATAAACCCTCTCTGGAAATCTAAGGGACTGTACCAATGGCAGAGGTAGGTGTACTTCATACAGTGTGTGGCATGGCTGCTGGAGCCATTGCCATCTTATTTGGATATTATACAAATACCAAGGATTAAAAGATGAAGAATTTGAGGAGTGCTAGATTGCAAATGCTTGAGTATCAATAATCCCCACAGTTTGAATAATCCTGTTCTAAATGGATGTGGTGGGCAGCCTCTAAGATGGTACCCAATGATTCCCACTTCTTGATATTCATGCCTTTGTGTAACCTTTTCCTCCTGATTATGAGCTAGATTTAGTGATTCACTTTTAGCAAACAGAATGAAGCCCAGGTTATGGGTTGTCACTTCCAAGATTAGGTTAAAAAGACTATGGATTCCCTCTCTCTTGGCACTTGGACATTCCTTACTTGCGCATTCCGAGGAAAGCCAGATCCCTTGTTGTGAACTTCCCAACAGAGAGGCCCATAAAGCAAGGAACTGAGAGAGGCCTCTAGCCAATAGCCATCAAGAAACTGAGGCTCCTATTTCATCAACCTGTGAGAAATGGAAGCATGCAAACAATAAAATGAGTGAACTTGAAAGGGGAATTCTCCCTGAGTCAAGCCTTCAGTTGAGACCACAGCCCTGATTGTAGCTCAACTACAACCTCCTGTGAAACTTTGAACCTGAGGTACCCAGCTAAACTGCATGTGGATTTCTGACCCATATTTAATTTCCTGTGAGAAAATAAATGTTTGCTGTTTTAAGTTGCTTAGTTTTAGGGGTGATTTCTTATGCAGTAATGAATAATTAATTCAGTGGGAAAAATAATCAAGTGTATGTCACAGATAGTTGATAACTTTGGACAGGGATTCTATTTGATATTCTGAATGGAATAAGTTGTTTAATAGAGTCAGAGTGTAGGAAATACAATAATATGTTCAAGGATACATTATGGTATAAAGCAACATGTCACAGAATATTATACCAAACCATCCCTTTTCATGATTCGACTTGATGCTTAAGATGTATATGCAAATCTGTTTGAGAAGAAACAAACAAAGGCTCAGGTAGAGCCTTGCTAAATAATTTTGACTTGCCTTCCCTCACTTCCCAATGACCTAATATGAAAACACAGAAAATTACATATTGATAGCTTTGGTTAAATGTTGGTTAAAAAAAAATCTGGTAGATCCCAAGTAAAACCACTAATATATATGGGCCTTAAGTGAGGAGGATTCTCAGTGGTCCAGGGCTTTCACTTACCCAAGGCTACAGAGGAGCTACTGTCCATATGACCCTTACCCACCGACCCCGCAAATGCACACAGCAGTCTGCTCATTAGTCAGTCTCTCTCTATTCAATTCAGTTCCCAAATTCAACATAGCTGAGGCATATATAAACAGATGGTGGAACCTTGTATCCAAAGATAAAATGAAAGAGCAGAGGCAGAGAAAGCATTGACATCTCCTTGCTCTTATTGGTGCTTTTTTTTTTTTTTATCACAGTCATGGGCTGTTACAACAGATTTTCCATGTTTTCCATCCTTATATTTGCCTTGTTATAATCCTTAAAATTAATCAATCTTTAAATACATAATTGGAAGAGTTCTGTTCTATTTTAAACTATGGTTTTATTTAATATTGTTGTTACAAGTCCATTTCTAGAACCTGCCTGCGATGGGTGTGTGGTCCATCGTATAGCGTGGTACTGCAGTTAATAAAGCAGTCTCCAGGCGGACTGCCTGGACTTGAACCCCTGCTCTCCTAACTATTGACTGTGTCACCTTGGGCAAGAGATTTAATATCTTCCAGGCTTCAGTTTCCATACTCATAAGATGGAGATAATAATAGCACCTATTTTACAGCATTATTTTGAGGAATCAATGAGTTAATGCCTATAAAGTGCTTAGAACAGCAACAGTCGCACAAATGGGCTCCCGTTCTGTTGGACGTTAGTTCTATAATAGAACAGCAAGTACTGGGGAAGGGTGGGGCTGATGGGGAACAAGAAACCTGAAGCTTCTTCAGTGCAGAGAAGTTCCTTTTGCCTCAGGAGTCATCCTGACCTAGAAACAGTATTAGTGGTGTAACATTAGGTTACTTTGTGTTCACTGAAAATCCCAGATTAATATTAATACTCATGGGACAGGCTCTGGAGACCCGGACTTGGACCCGCTTACCCCCCAGCCCTGCTGGGCCTTAACTCATACATATTCACTCAGATGAGTGTGACTTGAACAGAGGGGGAAGGGGGGTTGGATCAATTTATTGGGCCATTATTTTTCATTTTATGGTTCTTTATTTTCTTTTGAAAAATAAATAATTTCTTCTCTTGCCCCTGTGGGAGCAAAGCAAGTCATAAACTTAAAACAACTGTCTATGAAAAAAACTTTCCAGACAACAGTGCTTCTGACAGATAGAACATCGTCTATTCATCAGAAAAAGCCAAACTTGCTTGCTTCTGTCTTTTAATACTCCAAAGAAAAAACCTGGGACTGGAAGCTTTTCTATGGTCATGTTTATCTAAAAGCTTCACAGTGAATAGGATCATCTCCCTAGGAATAGGAAGTGAAGGCCCCAGGACTGACAAGGAAGAGGCATGAGGTTGACCCGTGCTTGTTCTCTGGGATAAAGTCTGTAATTTGGAGAAAGGCTTCTGGTTTCAGAGCTTGGGCTGGGAAATCTGCAGGGCATATGGAACTCCGTCCCCCTCACTAGACTAATCAACACAAGCATCTCTCTCAGATGTCTTGCATGCATACACACACATGGTTCTCAGGTGTAGACACTCATGGAGGAGTGAGGGGCTGACATCAGTTTCAAATAGGGAGCTTTTTGATAGACTGTTGTCAAAGTAAGACAGAAGTGCAGAGCTTTTGCAAGACCTTCAGAAGGATTCATGAGCATAAGGCACTAGACCAGGAATATCTCTCTGCGGGTATTCAATATATATCCTTAAATTCAGTTGTTTGAAGTCTGTCCTTTTGGGCTGCTGAATTCTACCTGATTCAGAGATATTAGAATAAGAGAGGAAGATGAAGTTCAGTCAGCCAGTCAACACACACTCAGTGGATGCCCGCTAGGATCAGGCAGTGCCCTGGGCATTGAGATAGAAAGGTGACTGAGACATTATTCCTACCCCATGGTAGTCTAATAGGAGAGAAGAGACTAATTCACAGGAAACAGACTAATGCAGCATCAATGTTAGACAGCTGATGCCCAAAAGGACCTAGTCTTGTCAAACATGTTCATTTTGACAATGAGACACTCATATCCAGAGATATTAAGTAACTTTCTTATGGCCATAAAACCAGATAATAGACCAATTCTTCTAGATAGAAATGCTCTCTCCAGCTCTTTACATTGTTTTGTAACTTTATGAAAAACACTTTAACATGGCCCTTTGTTTTAACTAAGCGTCCACCCATCTGTCCCTCCTCCAGGATCGAGAGGTCCCACAAGTAAGAGTCTGATCTTACGCATCTATAGAGCCCACAGTGACTGATGAGATCATATTTATCCAAGAGGTGTTTGACCCATAAGCCTAAAGTGACCTGAAAGAAGCAGAGACAGTCATCCAGGTAACTTTGTTCTCGGCCCAGGGCTCCATTCATTACACCAAGTAGCAGAGGGAGTAAAGAACTAAATCTTGGATACAAATTCAAGGTAAGATATTTTAAACTTGGCATAAAAATTACAAACCTGCTTTCAAACCATCCTATTTTCTTCTCCATTTTAAACTCAGTTTCTGTATAATTTTACATACAAGGGTAATGCATTTTCATTTCAGCCAGCAGGAAAAGGTCAGGTTCCTTGGGTGCTTTTGACTCTTCCTATTTGCAGATGGAATCATTTTGATATATTTCTTCTAAGGGTTTTTTGACATTATAACAGGTCACTCAATCATCAAACATTTATTGCAGCAAGCATTTTTAAAATCTTATGCCTTTTGCCAAATACTGGGCAAGTTGTTGGCTACAAACTTGTCTGGCTGAATTATTGGACAATTACTTTATTCCCAGAAAAATAAAGCTATGCTATGTCTGGCATAGCTGTTGTATTATTTCCCTAAGGCTACTATAACAAATTACCACAAACTTGATGGCTTAAAACAACAGAAATGCATTCTCTCATGGTTCTGGAGGCCGGAAGTCCAAAATCAAGCAGTCAGCTGGGCCATACTTCTTCCAAAGGTTCTAGAAAAGAGTTTTTCTTTCCTCTTCTTGGCTTCTTGTGGCTCTTGGCCATTCCTTAGGACTCCTTGGCTTTTAGATGCATCCCTCTAATACCTGCCTTTCTCTTCTTCTCTGTGTGTTTATTTCCCTGTGTGCTTTCCTCTTTCTATAAGGAAACTGGTCATTGGATCTAGAGCCTATCAAAATCAGGATGATCTCACTTCTAGATTTTTAATAATTATATCTGCAAAGGCCCAATTTCAAAACAAGTTCATTTTCCGAAGTTCTAGGTGAAAATGAATTTTGGTTGGGGGGCCCTATTCCACTCACTGTAGCTGTCATTGCTAGCATGGGTCTGTATAGATAAGATGGACAGTAACAGAGATGCAAATGGAGAGAAGCTCAGCTTTGTCTGCATAGACATCTTCCTCCCATCTTGCTGCTGGTTTTTCACTGTTCTATTCCCTGTCTTGCATATATCCAGATCCAGAATGCCCACTTGGATTCTCATCTCTGATTCACATGATTCTTTGGCATATGACACTGGTTCTCAAGTGTTTGCCAAGCTCCTGACCCACACGTGCTCTCACAAGTACCCTGGCCCATCTGGACCTGAGTGTTGCCCTTCATTATCCACCTTCTTCCACTTACTGTATATTCACTGGACACTTCCTGTGTGTCAGCCACTGTGTTGGATGCTGGGTTCTTGGTGATGAACATGACAGACAAGGTCCCTTCCCTCACGAAGTGAACATCCTGGTTGGCAGAGGGAATTGGGGATGAGAATAAGTGAAAAACAAGCAAATAGATACTTAGCACATAAAACTGTTTCTGGCACATAGTAAGTGTTCAATAAATATATGTGATTTAAAGGAATGTGCAAGATAGTGATAAGTGATATGGAGGAAATAGACTGATGTGAAATGAAGCATCTAGATAGGGTCAACATAGAAGGCTCTTTGAGAAGTTGATGCTTAGGCTAATGTGTGAAGAAAAGGAAGGAGCCAGGAGAGGAGTGCGCCTTAGGTAGAGGAAGGAGCAAGTGAAATATCAAGGAGTTAATAACAAGCTGATTGTATTTGGGAACAGAAGGAGAACAATGAACTACATGATTGAGACAAACAAAGCAAGGGAGAGAATAGTAAAAGCTAGCATGAGAAAGGTAGAGGGAGCTCAGTTAGAAATTGCTCAGTTGGAAATTATTGATAAAACAAAGAAGTTTGGGTTCAATTTCCAGTGCAATTGGAAGCCATTTGGGGTTTAAGCAGTAGATCAATGGTATTTAACTCATGAACTAAAAGATCACCATTGCTTCTCTGAGGAGAAAGGATTGTGGGAGGCAAGACTAGAGAAAGGATGTTTTAGCACATAAACAAGTTACAGGTGTAAATGATATTGATCCCCTCTGTCCTTGGTATAACTAGGAGAGGACTGGGCTGGCCAAAGCTGTAGGGTTGGTCTGGTCACAAGAGACTTTCATCCTTTAACCTGAGAGTGCTGAATAATTAGCATCATTTTCCATGTTGGCCATGATGTGGAAAAGATTGGAAAGCACTGCTCTAATGAATATTTTACATGCTTTCTGGCCATCAAGCTTCGTTTACACACTCTCTCTGTCTGGAGAATTTCCCACTGAGGTACCCAGCCTCCAAGTGGCCTCTAATGACCCCCACATCCTGGCATTCACAGCCTTGAGTGGTTGAGTGGTCCTCTCCCCCATTGCATCAGGGTTTAGTTTGGGTAACCAATAGAACACAACAGAAGTGATGGTATGTCACTTCTAATATTAGGTTATAATAGACTGTAGCTTATGTCTTGGACTCTATCTTGCCCTTGGGTCACTCACTGTAGTGTAGCTAGCTGCCATTTTTTGAGAATACCCAGGTATCCCTGTGGAGAGAACTATATGGCAAGAAACTGAGACTTCTAGCCAATAGCCAACCAGTAAGTGTTCTTGAAAGCAGCCCCAGCCAAGCCTTCAGATGATGCTGTCCTGGCCAACAAACTGATTGTAATCACATGAGAAACCCTGAACCAGAACCACCCAGCTAAGCTGCTCCCGCATTCCTTGTGCTTAGAAACTGTGGAAAAACCAATATTTGTTTTTTTAAGTTGTTCAATTTGGGAGTCATTTGTTACATAGCATCCCTTTTGGAGCACTGCCATCACAGGGTGGAAGCCAGAGACTCTCTTCTTGCAGTTCTGAGCTTTACCACCCTGACCCATCTGACAGAGACTTCAACATAGGAGAGAGTGATATGCAGAAGGGGGTGCTGCAGAGAATGGATTCTGGTGAAGGTGGTGGACGGAGATTCAGCTTTCAGAGGAGGCAGAGGTGAATCTCGTGCCCCACCTCTGTCCCTATGAATGGCTGTGCCTGCACCCAGCAGCAGTAGGGAGGTAGAATCACCACTGCAGCTGTCTGCTGATGGGACGTGGATATTGCTCCTGGCTGCCTGGCCTCAAAGTCTGATTTACTCCAGGAAATTCTTTCATACATTTTGCTTAAATTATCTAGGGGGCTCCGTTTTCGACAACTAGGAACTCAGATTGACACAGTAGCCTCCAAAGGCAAGTTACAGAAAACACTGCCTCAAAGTGGCTTAAAAATTTTGGAAATCATTGCCCCCATAGCAAGAAGTACAGAGGAAGAAGGCTGCAGAGGTGAGCCATCAAGAGTCTGGCTCTACTTTACTAGAGGACTCAAGGCTATGCCCTCCCCGGTGTGTATTCATCCTCTCTGGCTGATCACGCACAGTTTGACTGTGACAATTCCAACTATCAGATTAGATGTGACAACATCCAGAGGTAGAAAGAGGGTCTATATTTCTCATGACCCTTTTTAAGTGGTACCTTATTCAGGAGCCCTCTGGAGACTTCCCTTCATGTCTCACTGGCCATAATTTGGTCAGATACTCCTTCCTAAACCAATCACTGGTAAGGAGAATGGCATTGTCACAATTGTCTTTGACTAATTAGGTTCTACCTTCTAGATCTAGGGAAAGAGCCAGATTCCCTAAAGCATATGGCCAGATGGAAGAAGATGGCTATATGAAAAAACATTAGGGTTTTTCTGTAGATTAATAGATGCTGGATAAGAAACCAATACTGTCTGCTATAGGAAGTTATTACAAGGTCCAGGCAGAAGGTGATGGTGCTTTGTATTAGGCTGATGGAATAGAAGCAGAGAGGAGAAAACATTTTGGGGATACATTACACATCTAGAAGTAAAAAATGTGCTGGTGGATTGGATTGGGGGGGGGGGAAGGTATAAAGGGGATGATGCATTCATTTAGATTGAGCAATTAAATGGAATAATTTATTTAAATGAGAAAAGTTGGGAAGAATCAGGTCAAGGTGAAGGCGAAGTTACACATTTAAATAGTTACCATGCAGGTAGATTAACATACGAGTTTGAAGCTAAAGGGAGATTATAGCTGATGATGTCAACTTGAGAGTCATCAGCTTACAGAGGGACCTTAAAAGCACAGGACGGAGTGAGATTTCCTAGAGAAAGAGTAGCAAGAGAGGAATCCAGGTCTGAGAACCAAGCTCTGGGGCACTTCAGCAGTTAGAGGTCAAGTAGATGGGAGGAGCTGGTGAAGGACAGTGAAAGGGAACAGCCTGTGAGAAAAGAACACGGAGGCAGATCCCAAAGGCTAGGAGATGGTTCAGATGTTGTTCTCCAGCCCCCCAAGTCCCAGTTCCTCCCCACTGCACCCCACCCCACCCCACTCCACCCTACTCCACCCCACTCCACCCCACTCTACCCCTGGCTGTCTATGTTTGAAGGTAACAACCAGCTTCTGCATTTTAACTTACATCTGTGTTTGAAGTTGCATATAATAGATTTCCTATGAGTGAGTTTCACTGTCAATTGAGCCTAAAAACCACTGGAGACTGAAGAAAAATGGGAACGCAATCGAGAAAAAACCCCAGTGCTTTAGAAAACTCATCTATTTTTTCTTTCTTGAATAATATATGCAAATATTCTCCTCATAAATGTCATAGAGAATGGCTTTAAAAAAACAGCATAAAACCCTACCAAAGAAACTTTGAATATATCTTCTACTACTCCAAACATTTGAAAACAAAAGGTGAACAAGACCACCTCTTACTATTTTATTTAGGTCGTACCCTTAAAATAGTTCACCAATAACATTATGTCGCTTTAAACAGAACTACCATTTCAAGTAGGACAATTGATACGTAATGATTTTTTAAGGTCTAAAAGAACATTAGATATATCCTTTCATTTTAACCAATGATGGTTAACTTATAGTTTATAAAGTATATCTCTTCTAATTAAACCTTCAAAGTCGGGCAGCTACCTACAGTTCATTAAAGTTCAGATTTTGCATAAAACCTCCATTATCTAAACTTGATGAGTTTCTCTTCCTTTCAAGACACCAAACTCTCTCAGAAGAGGTCTAAACTCTAAAGATCCTTTAAGAAATGCAAAATAGGACTTCGCCTTGGCTCACTGCTGTGCTCTGATGAACCTAGGGGATTCTAACTTTCCTTGGAAACAAATATTCTTCTACAGGGAATAAAATGGTTCAAAAGAAAAAAAATATAGCTTATTTGCTACATTCACATGCATCTAGCGACACTGTTTTATTGCAACAGCTAGAATGCATTGCTTCCTCTACTGGCCAAACCTAGAAAAAGACTTATTATTTTCCCAATAAAAAGGTGGAGGTTATTTAAAACATACACATACGGCACATATTTTAGATATCTACATGAAATGGAGAGAAAAGAAGTAAGAGAAATTTAGTAAAGTACTGCCCAGGTGGAAGAAGAGAAAAACATATTTGTGTGGCAAAGGACAGCAATTATTTTGCAGTTATTGAATGGGAAAAAAGCATATGTCCAGTTAGTGTAAAATCTCTATGCAAAATGTGAACTTTGGTTAGTTGCAGATAGAGAAATTGAGGTCCCTGTGTTGGAGGAAGATAACCCTAATACATATGGACATGAGAGGCAGAAGTACAGAAGAAAAGTAGCAAAAGGACCAGGAAAAAGCCAGTGGAAAGGACTCAGACCACAGTGGGATTGTCGATTGATTTCATAGTCAGGTGGTACTGGATTAGCAGAATAATACGAGCATAGAGCATTTTGCTTGTAATTTGTAGTATAATTGCCTGGGCTTTAATTCATTTTGGTATGTGGATTTGGTTTTTCTGCATTTGTTCGTGAGGATCATAACATTTGTTCATGGTCATCACAAGAGTCTCTAAGAGTGTATATAAAATTTGAAAAATCCTGCCAAGCAATTCTCATATGAGATTCATGGGGAGGCATATTGTATGGTGGTTAAATTTCAGTCTCTGGAGTCTCCCTAACGTGGGTTTGAATCTCTTTTCCACTGTTTAATAGCTGTGTGACCTTGGGCAGGTGACTTAGACTTCAGAGTTTCGGTGTTCCCATCTATAAAACCAGGATGCTAATAACAATAGCTATTTCAAATGATTGTGGTAATGATTAAATTAAAAACATGTAAAGCACAGCATACAGCATGTGGTGCAGAGCAATTGCTCAATAAATGTTGGCTGTAAATGCATGCATAGGCTGATCTGGAAAGACCACACAGGACACAAAGATGTTGGTTGGACCCTGCTCATCCTCATATGCAGAAAGCAAAATCAGGGCATAGATGTGACTGCATCCACCAGAGCTGGCAAAGGCATGAGGCCAATAATGCTCTTATTGGCCATTTGGGCCTGTTCGGCTTCAGGATATGGGCTCTGTGCTCTCAACTGAACCCACCTGCAGAGGAGCGGTGGTTGAGATCAGGGCTCTGGAGCCACACAGCTCACCTCTGCTGACCAGCTGTGTGAACGAGGACACGATACTTAATTTCTGTGCTTAAGTTTCCTTAGTTGAAAAATGGGGATAATTAATAACAATATTGTCTTTGTAGACTTGTTATGGAGATTATATGAGCTAATATATTTAGAACATTTTTAGAGTGTCTGACACATTGCATAAGCTCAAAAATAGTAAAAAATGATTGTAATTTAATTGTTATAATAACTTTGAAATAGACCTCTAGGATCCCAAATTCTACTTTGTTTCCCAATAAAACCTTTGCAGAATGAATTTATGGACAGAAAACGAGAAAGAAGAAAAGTAGGAGAGGTTAGGTTAGAGGTAGGAAATAGAAGTCAAGAAAATTTGCAACAGGGATAACTCAAAGCATAACTGATATTAAGAGGATTAAAATTTTGGAACCAACCCAAAAGTTATATCAAAAACATTTGCATTTAGTGGGCACTTAGACATTTGATTAATTGATTGTTTGATTAAATGTGATTAAGCACTAAACTCATCAGGTAACCCGAAGCCTGGTCTTTGCACAGAGTAAGGGCTGAGACAAACATATGGTTTTTGTATGGTCTTCGAATAAGACCAGAGAGACAATATAATGATATAATGATGCCTCTTTCTTTCTCTCCCCCCTCTCCCCTCCTAATCCCCCTCTCTCTCTTTATATGTACTTAGAGGTTTTTGTCAAAGCCATTTGTTACTAAGCAAAGGATCAAGAAAGGGATTATTGAAACTCTTCTTTAAGTGCCCAATACCCACATTCTCACCCATAAATGTGCACATTGACCTCTTCGCTTAATAACGAGGAACCTGAGTGTAGGTCCTCCTGCTCTAGATTCATTTTCAGCACTAGGGATGGCGGAAAGGTGTTGATTAATTGGAATATTTTTTACTGGCATCTCTTTAGCTAGTGGGATATCCCACAACTACTTGTCACATAGTCTAGCCAATTTGGATTTCCTCATCCTCTTCTTCTCTCCTTGAAGCATCCATAGTGACTGAAGCAGTTGTCCAGACTCGTCCAGAATGAAGGGCATCAGCCACATTGACAGGCAGCTCTAGAGCTGAAAAAAGCGTTAAAAAAAAAAAATTCATCTGGTGGGGGAGGGTACTGAGGTCCAGGTTTTTCTCAGTCTCAGCCAGCAGAAATCTGACCTCTGCTCTCTCTTCTGGCCTTGTTCTGAAAAGATGAACAAATGTAGGACCACGAGTGTCTACGGAGAAGGGACAGCAGAGGAGTGCCAGGCCCTCTGACCCGGAACGTCGCCTTCTGTTCCTTTCAGTATATTCTGTGTATGGTGTATCTTTTAAATGCTCAAATTAATAAACCTCTGCTCTCTTTAAAGTAAAAGAACTAAAGTTATAACTTTATAATTGACAATCATAAAACTGGGAAGAAACCTGTACAGTCCAGGAAGGCGGAATAAGGATTTTTGGACACACGAGAACAACCTGCTACTGGGGTAATGGTGCAATGATAACAGACTCATGGGCAAAGTAGATCTGCTCAATTCCTAATTTGTTTTCATTTCATCTCGCAAGAAAGTTCGCTACAAATAGGAAAGGATGAAGCTCACAGATTTAAAAGGGAATTGATGCCCAGGATGAGAGTGGTTGTCACAAAACATGAGCTCTAGTCAGTTCTAGTCTCCTGGTCCAGGCTCTAAAAGAAGTGTGAGGATGAATACCTATTTTGTTTAATTAAGCGGCAGATTTTTGAGCATTTCATGGGAGTGCAAATCATTAAGAGATAGTATGAGTTCACTAAGAATTCATCATGCTGATAGAACCTTATTTTCTTTTTGTTAAAGACAACTGTCTGTCAAGGAACTAAATCAAACAAAATGACAATTAATAGGAAGTTCTGCCAGTAATCTCAAACCATTCCCCAAGTACAGAATATAGGTCTTAGGAGCAGGAGTGAGGATGTGGCATGAAAGAGAGCAGCATGGAAGACTTACGGGATTTCATCCATGGCATGTTGAGATGCTGTGACCCAAGCAGCAACTCAGCAGCTTGAGGTGCAGAGGAAGCAGGAAGTACTGGATGCCACCGGTGAAAGGACTACACTGTGAGTGCCGGGCTCAGCTCAGGTGCCACATTTCAGAAGGGATTCTGGCCAACTGAAGCACATGTAGTAGACAGTGAACAGGATGATGAGAGAAGCTGAGCAATGTCAAAAAGTCAACGAATAAAGATATTGGGTGTTTTTATCCTGGAGGTGACCTAGAACAGTAGTGTGGCTTAGAAAACATAGGCTCTGGAGCCAGACGAACTTAAATTTGAATCCTGGCTGTCTTCATAAGCTGTGGGATCTTCAGAAAGCTACTAAATATCTCTGTGCTTGTTTCCTCGTCTGTGAAATGGAAACATAATGTGTACCTTGTTGGGTGATCAGGGTTAAATGCAATAATGTATATAAAGTGCGTGGTGTATAACAAATGCTCAATAACTATCAGTTAGAATCATTAATATTATTTCTCAGGGGACATCATATATGATCTCAAACGTTGTTTTCCAAAGGCTCTTTTCCTCCATATAAACTGGAGCTTTTCAAACTTCATGGTTCGGAATACGTGTTAGTCTGTTTGTGCTGCTGGAACAGAATGCCTGAGTCTGGGTAATTTATGAAGAGCAGAAATTTATTTTCTCACAGTTCTGGAGTGTGGGAAGTCCAAGATCAAGGCACCAGCATCTGGCAAGGGCCTTCTTGCTGCATCACCGCCACGTGGTGGAAGGTAGAAGGGCAAAGAGACAAAGGAGGCCAAGCTCACCCTTCTATAATCGCTTTAATTCCACCCACGAGGGCAGAGCCATCATGACCTATTCATCTTTTAAAGTCCCCACCTCCTAATACTGTTACAATGGCAGTTAAATTTCCGCATGAGTTTTGAAGGGGACAAACATTCAAACCATAGCACCGGGGATGATTTTTAAGAAATAATTTTGTAGGTCTGGGTGAATCCCAGGAATTAGCATTTTAATAAGAAACTAGGCAATTCTGGAGCAGAGGGCCAGTGAACCTTACTTTGAGAAACATTGCTATAAACATATGGAAGTCTCTCCAATCCTCAAACAGCTTTCCTTCTATGCACCTTTCTTTTTAGTTAACACCTTCTCTGTCCTTCTGCTTTGAACGACTTACTCCTGGGCAGTAAGTCCAAACAGAAAAACTTCCCATCCGGGGCACCAGGGAAGCCTGGTTTGCCACAAATGTGTTGTACCTGGGCTGAGATGTGATCCGCTCTGAACACCAGTGGCCACGGCAGTATCTCAGTTCCCTTCCGTATGATGTTTACTCTCCACATTTTCTGTTGTTCTTCAGGGGCTCTTTCCAGCTGGCTATCCTGTAAAAGTTGCAGGATCTCCTAAGGCCTACATCTCCTAAGGCCCTCTCTCCTAAGCTCTAGACTCAGCTCAGAATCTTACTTCCACACATTCTGCTGATTAAAGTAAGTCACAGGACCAGACCAGATTCAAGGAGAAGGGAAACAGACTCAACTTCTTGATGGGAGGAGTGGTAAAGTCACATTGCAAAAAGACACGTGGAATGGGAAGGATCCCTGTGGCTGCCTTTGGGAACAATTTACCAATTTGTCTTTGAACAAATGATTTAACCACCCAATTTTATTTTCTTCACCTGTAAGGTAGGAAATAATAATATCTAGCACTTTGGGATGTTGTGAGTAATAAGTTAAGAAAGTACGTTTAGCACCTAGCACATTGTATTGGACACCTAACAACAACAACAAAAACATATATTGATTGAGCCTGTGCTATGTAGCAGCACTGTTCTAAGCACTTTAAATGTATTACTTTATGTAGTCTTTGTAACAATTTAATGATACACATATTAGTTCTCTGATGAGAAATTCTAGGCACAAAAACATGCTAACTTGCACAAGATTGGTTGAATAGTAACTATTCTCCCCAAACCTTGAATGTCTTACTACCTGCTACATCCAGAGAACACTTTTTAGTTTTTTTCTCTTTAAATCTTATTTTTATTCTTTTTAATATTATAAAACAGGGGCCATGCTAATCTTCTCTGTATGGTTCCAATTTTAGTATATGTGCTGCTGAAGCAAGCACTAAATCCTATTTTAAACATTGATGTTGCTGGTCACCCTTCTATCAAACACTCCTCTACACCTTAGCCCCCATGACTCCCCACTGTCCAATTTTTCCTTCTTTTTCTCTGATTGCTACTTTCCAATCTCCTCCTTGTTGAGCCACATTTTATAATAAACACCCAAGTTCTCTCCCATTTCTCCAGCTCTTCTTTCTCAGAGGAGTCCATCCAACGTGGCTACTCAATTTCTACGTTCCCATTGATGATTGCCAGGCTTCCCTCTCTTCTGAACTCTAGGCTTGCATTTCTAAGTGTCATCAGGGTCTCCTCACTTTATGCCCAGGTAAGCTTTTGAAATTCCTGTGTCTTTCATTTGGTCCTCCTTCCATTGGTTGCAATCTTGCCACTTAATACTTGAAATGTTTTCAAATGTGGACGTTTCTGGCAATCAATCAATGCCTTTGGCCTGGTCTAGGCCTTCATCATATCTCGCCTGGTTTGCCAAAATCATCTTTAAATGTATTGCTTTCAGTTCCTCTCTGGCATAGTGGCATTAGTGTTACATTTCTACACGTTTTAACACACAAACCTCCTCACCATTACGACACCAGCCGTAACATCACACTCCCTCTGATATCACCTCGACTGTCACCAACCGTCCCGTGGTCTTTTCCTCCTCTCTCTGTGTCCCCTTCTTTCAAAGACCAGCATCTGCTCACCTTCTTCCACAGGCTCCCTCTCAGCTGGTTTCTTCTCCCTCCTGATTTTTCTAGGGCAGGATGTCTACCTGTCTTTTCATAACTCTCTGGAGTTTTATTTACCTTTACAACTCTGTATCTTCTGTGCTCTTCCCTTATAAGCTCCCTGAAGCCCTAGCACCATTCACAGAAACATTTCACAGCTTGCCTGTTGGGTGAACACTGTATAGGATCCCGAATTACCTTTCTGTGCAATATGATTTGTCATGATTTGTCCCTAGAGACAGCACAACCTTAAGGCAAGAGTGCCTCTTGCCAGTTATAGAGATTCTACTCTTAATCTCTACTCAAATTGTTCTAGAGCAGGGCCTAGACACTAGTATTATGTAAAAGGGAGGAAAAAAGGAAAGAGAAAAAGAAAGAAAGAAATAAGGAAAGAAAAATCAGTTACTCTACCCTCTCATGTATGAACTTGAGCAAGTGACACCTTTCTGAGTGTCTTTCATGGGTAAGGTGGGGGTAACAATTATACAGATTTTGTTGTGCTATCGAGAGAATTAAATGAGATTATAATCTTCTCTAAAAGGCCTGTGGCACAGTGCCCGGCGCACACAAAGAGCTCGATACTTCGTGGTTATCCCTTGAAAGGCTGAAAAGGTGAGTGGATGAGAGGTTCCCTGAGGTCCCTTCCAAATATCCAAGATTCTGTAACACTCTTCCTTGGGTGCTGAAGACACGTTGTCAATATTCAGATTTCCAATCAGTTGCTTAGAAAACCAGCCAGGATTTACGGAGCTCCAAGTAAATCTCAGCGTCTTTCCCAGGAGTCATTTATTTATTTGATTTTAATTCTCATCTGAGAAGCTCCACCTTCTCCAAATCACCACAGTGGTTGAAAAGGGCCTGTGCTTGGGAAACCCTTTGTTGAAAAATCTTGAATCCAAACCCCACATTTGGGCATCTGTCACCTTAGGCCCAAGGTTTATGCCCAGGAGGCTTTTTCCAAGTTCGAAACGGGGACTCGGTTCTGCGCATCTGGCAGGTGTGGTTTGCAACCTTCGCGCCACGCATCCAAGAGCGTCCTTTGGACACTCGCGGAGTGGTGGGAGGGGGTGCTTGGTTTGCATCGGAGCGGAGGGCTGGGGTGGCAAGAGTGTCCGCAGAGCGCACCCGCTCACACTCTCCAAGCCTGGGCGCGGCCGCTCTGAGCGCAAGGTGCCGAGCCGAGTCCGGCGCTGCGCCTGCAGCCCGCAAGCACCCGGGGTCCCAGACTCGGGCCGCGGCGATCCTGCCCCGCGGCGCGCACCCATGACCCGGCCCCGCCCCCCGGCGGCCGCGAGTGGCGGGCGGAGCGCAAGGAGAGAGACGCACTGGGCTGTGCGGCACCGCCTCTCCTCGGTGCCGGGGGAGGGACGGAGGGGCCGGGCGGGAGAGAGAGAAAGCCGACCGGCTGGCGAAGAGCTGCATGCAACCGGTGGGAGGCCGGGCCGGCTGGGGCTGGGGCTCGGGCTCAGACCGTTTCTCGGCGGGTCCCTGGCGGCGAGCGCGGACGGCCCGAAGGCGGCGGCTCTGAGCTGGCAGGCGGAGGGCTGTCTCCCGCGCCCGCCTGCCCGGCGCGGTCCGAGGATGCGGGGGGGCGATGCCCGGGGCCAGGGACGCGCTCTGTCACCAGGCGCTGCAGCTGCTGGCCGAGCTCTGTGCCCGTGGGGCCCTGGAGCACGACAGCTGCCAGGATTTCATCTACCACCTGCGGGACCGTGCCAGACCTCGGCTCCGCGACCCAGGTGAGTGCCGCCACCGCCGCTTGGCGTGACCTAAGGGCCCTGGACTGGGACTTGGGGGCCGCACCGGGGCCTGGGGCAGAAGAGCGACGCGGACTGGGAGAGGGCGGGGGGTGGCCACCCAGCCAGGGGAGAGATCAAGAACCAGAGCACCTTGGCCTGATGCTGGAACCGGGTGGGGACCGGGTGGCTGCTGCGCGGAGGCCGAGTCGGGGTGGGCTCGGGCAGGGTTGAAGGGACCACGCCCGCCACCTGCGCTCCCATCACCAGGACTCCTGGGGGCGGCTCCCAAGCTTAGAGCTACGCTCTCCACTTCCTGGGCTCTGCACTCCCAGCCAGGGGAGGCCGCGGCGACCTCCTGAGCCGTGGGAAAGGGGACGAGGCCGAAGGAAACTCTGGGAAGTTGGGAGTTGGGGACGGCGCCTGGCTGAGGCTGAATCTCACCAGGCGCAGCTCATCCTTGCTCCTGAGCGCCCAGTTCCTTTCCCTTGGTCTAGGGTGAGAAGGGCGGGACGGGATTCGGCGTTGGGCGGGGGACAGGGGGCTCCTGGTCCAGGGCAGCCGGGCCTGAGCCCATTCCCTGTGGGTCGCCAGGCGCGGAGCTGGCCTTGGGCCTGAGCTCTCGGCTCAACCGGCTGCTGCCGCCGGGCACACTCGTGTCGGTGGGCTCGTCGGGCTCTGCTTGTGCACCTGTAGTTATCCCTAGTGAAAGCTGCAAAGCTCCTAACTTCGGAAAGTTCATTTATTTTGGCATTTGACCAATTCAGGTTAGAAGAGGGAGTTTTGATGGAGACATCTGCTTTCCCCAAGGTCCCTGTGTCTTTCGGGTCTCATTCCCTACTGGTTATGGGAAAATACATTCCTTGCAAACGTTTACTCAGACGCTTCTCACCTCATCTGGAGTAGTAATTTTCTGGGGTACTCTCCCAACCTAAGTACTTACCAAAAAAGCATATTGTGGTTGGATCGTTAAAGATGGGATGAGAAAATGGCCTTTCCCTTGATGTTCTTGTGGATAAATATTGGGAATGAGCTATTGCTGTGCAAACTATCGCCTTCGACTTTATCTCGTTTTAAGCCAAACTATTATATAAAAATCCGTTTACTCAAAGGATAAATTAGAGAATCATTTAATTTGTAAAGAGTCACACTGAGCATGTTTTAAATAGCATATCCTTGATAGTATATTCAAAATGGGTATCTGGGGTGAAGTCATCTGTTAAAAGTTTAAAAGGTTTTTTTTTGTTTTTTTTCCCTATTGAAAAAGCAAAAATATTGTTCCCCATTCCTGGTGGTTACATTAAGTTTATCAAATGATCGCTAATGTGTTACTTCAAAATGGAGAATTAAGTCAAGAAATACTGATCCCAGTGGTTTCCCGGGAGGTTTAATCTCCAGCCCGTGTGTGGCTCATTGCTGGACGTGGCGTGCTGCATAGACCGCAGACAGACATGGGAGCACCTAGTCTCACCAACCAGAATCCCAAGAAGATGTCCTAAGTGGGGAAAGTTCTGTCCTTAAGCAGCAGGAACAAGAAAATTATTTAACATACTTCACCCAAAGCAAGTGTTAGTGTTGAAACATCTCACTTCCTGGCCTGTGACTGTGCCACATGTTCTCCTTGTTATCCCACATAAGCAGTCATCTTTGGCTTTACAAGAGAAGGTGGATGAGGCCTATCACTGAATCACGTGTTTAATACCCCACATCTTTTTGGCCAGTTTTCTGCCTCTGTTCCTTTTAATCCAGGGGCTGGATTCTGTGTTCTCAGGTTCTGCTCAGCCCCTGCACTGGGCAGCCCTTGAGGAAGAATCATGAAGAAGACATCTTGCAAGGGAAATCTGATTCATTGGCTGAGAAACAGCTATAGATAAGAGTCTGCCTTGCTGCTCTCTGAGTCTCTAAAAGCAGCTCTGCTTTCTTAAACTAGGGCACAAGGGTTTTGAGGTAGCACCATGCCCGTCCAGCTCTTTGTGTTGGGAAGTAGCCTCCTGATGAGGCAGGGGTGGGGGACTGTGAATGCAAGATGAGAGGAAATGGGGCCGAAGATGACATCCAAAGTGCACCCTCTCCTTCACGGCACTTCAGCTCAGGCCAAATCTTCCTTCATTTCCCTTCTTCCTCGCCTAGCCCACATTAATTCTTACATCAGATGCATTTTTCTTCATCCCGCTGATGGAGGATGTCTAAGCCAAGAGTGGCTTTAATCTGCTAGCCCTTAAAGCTGAGTGGCTGTAGAAGCTGCACTGCACAACACGATGTGAAGAGTGTCCCTGCTATTGTATAGTGTGAACCAGAATAATCATTACAGCAGCCCTGGGACATGGGTCCCCAGAGAGAGTTGCCTCTGTAAATGGGTGACTTCCGTCTCTACGGAGGAATTCACCTCAATGGCTAATCCCAGCTTTCTCTGTGTATTGTCCATCCACAGCCACCTGGTGGTAGCTAGGTTTTCTCAAGCTACACTAAAGACTTGGGTTATAATTGGAGAAACACAGGTGTAATTTCCTGTAGACAGCAGAGTGACCCTGTATCTAGGATGTTTGTTCATTTTTTTCAGAGGTGGGGTAAGGCCTGGTCACAGTCTGGTGGGCCTGAGCCATCAGAAGAGTTATGTTTTACCCAGGTAGTCGGAATGCCCTGATGGGGGAGAGCAGCACTAAGCCTTCCCCGACTTGGTGTTCATAGAGGTCTTGATGCAAGTGTAATTTTAAAAAATGAACCCGAGTCACAATTGAAACTGGAATGCCTTACCAAGTCCATCTTCTGTACAAACTTGTAGAAAGTAAAGTGCTGATCCTTAAGCTGAATGTGAGCACTTAGAGAACAATTAGAATGCTCTGTTGATTGTCTTCATGTTGTTTTATATATTGATGTTGTGGGTTATAAACTTGCAGATCCCAGAGAATAGCCTTTAAGGCAGAGGGAAGAGCAAGTGCAAAGGCCCTGAGGTAGAAGTATTAAATGAGATTCAAAGAATGGTGACTCCAAGTATGACTGAAGAAGAGTGAGAGAGATGGAGAGCTATAAGAAATACGGTCAAGGACTGGAGAGGGCCGATCATAGAGTCTTGTAAGCCATTGTAAAGACTTTGGTTTTTACTCTAAATGAGATATGAAGCCATTAGAAGGTGTTGAGCAGAGAAAAGACAATACTATGACTGCTATGTTGAGAAACTACTGTAGAGGAGCAGGGGTGAAGACAGAGAAACCTGTTAGGAAGCTACTGCAGAAACCCAGACATTGGTGATAGTGGCTTCAACCAGGATAGTTGTAATGGAGGTAGTGAGAAGTAACCGGGTTATGGACACAATCTGAAGGTATAATCACTAGTATTTATTGATGGAAGAGAGGTGAAGGATGGGGGAAGAGTTAAGGGTGACCCCAAGCTTTTTGACCTAAGCAACTCCATCTACTGAGCAGAGGAAGACGTCAGGAAGAACGTGGCAGGGAGGGGGGAAGGGAATCAGGAAGTTTCTGTTCGTTTTATTTTAATTTTTTGTACATGTTGAGTGTGGGATGCCTCTGTAGATAGCCAAGCTGTCTTGCAGTTGGACAGTGACCTGAGGTATGAATATCTTCTTTAAAATCTACTGGTCTATGCCCATAATTTGTAACTGGAGATTTAACTGTCAAGAGGGCTAATTGGTTGTAGAACAGCACTTATTGTTAGAAGATTTTCTCTTGTAAGGAATCAAAAACTTTCTTAAACTTTCACTCGTTGATCTTGATTATACTTGTTGCAGTCAAAAATAATTAGTCTTATCCCTCTTTTCCATTATATATCTTAACTATTAGAAAGTAACTATCTTAACTTCTCTAGACGTATTGTTTCCACATCTGGAAAATAAAGGGGGATTGGATCATATAATGTATAGATTTTAAATATATTTTATCATTTTCCTTGTAAGTCTTTACTTCTGTGGGGTGCCAGTCATGTCTGTGCCAAGCACTTTATGTCGGTCATTTCACTTAGTCCTCCTAACAGTCTTCTAAGACCTACCTGTGCTCAAAGCACTTGCCTGTGGACCAGCAGCCTCTGGGAGCTTGTGAGACATGCAGAATCTCAGGCCCACCCTAGACTTACTGAGTACGAATTTGTATATTAATAGGATCCTCAGGTGGGTTGTAGACACATTAAAGTTCAAGAAGCATGGCTAAGAGCGATTGTCCATATGAGTAAACTGTGATGCAGAGAAGTAAACTAGCCCAGGGCCATGAGTTCCATCTAAAAAAAGAGTTGAGTCCAAGTCAAAGTAGCTTCTTAGGTAGACATCACATATGCTAATAACTTAGGTGTTATTGTCAATAAAAATTTCCTAGATATTTTTCATAAGAACCACCCTTAGACCTACTTTCTCTATTCCATATTTGTGTAGTGGGTTTAATTCCCAAGTGTAGGTTAAATTCTTTGTAGTTATAGAGATTCAGCTTAGTATTTTGGTTATGAATTCTGTTATCCAGGATACTAGTTTTCTATTCATGTTCCAACTCCATATTCTGGAGATTTTTCTGCATGCTCTCAGTGTCAATGCCCGTGGTCTAGAAAATGTTCACCAGGTCAAGGTGTGAAACAGAGCCTTAAGACTCATCATTAGTTACTCTTCTCTCCAGGTAAATATTACTCTATTCAAGAAAACCTTTTTCTAGACCAGTGGTTTTCAATTTTGGCTGCATATTAGAAATTCTTAGGGAGCTCTAACAAACAAACAAACAAACAAACAAAAATAAACTACATGAAAAACTACCAGCGACTGAGCTGTACCCTAGACCAATTAAATCAGAATATCTGGGAGTGGGGCCTGGTATCAACATATTTTTTAAGTTCCTCAGTTAATTTTAATCCGCAGCCAGGTGGAAGACAACTTTTGAGACCATCAGATGAAGGGTGAATCCACCTAACTCTTCTCAGTTCACATTTTTTTTTTCACAAAATTAGGTAAGATGGTATCAAAAACCAAGGACCTTGATTATTACCCTTGTGCAGCTAGTACCCATATCAACTGATTCTTAACATTTTTTGACAATATTATCCCAAATTTTTATTTTGAGAGCTCTTTAAAAATATTATGAGATTCTATTATGGCCATCCAATTTGAAGGGAAAAAAACCCATGATTTTCATTTTATTAAAAAGCCAGAATGTAAAACCTTCACTAATGTCACCTTGTGTTGAGTTACAGTGAAGTCACTTATTAGAAGAGGTACAGTAAAGTAAAAGCTATAGTTTTGAAGGAAAAATCTTCAAAATAATCATGATTAAGGATTAGCTTTGATTCATATTTTCTAAGATAGTCAAAAGAGAATCAATCTTAATACACTGAATGTTTATGAATAGACATTGGTGTGATTATGCACAATGGGATTAATTTTTAAAAATTAATGTTAATTGCAATCAGGAAATAGTCTTCTAAGGAATGGGTGGCATATTGGATGCACAATATATGGAGATCTAATTTGCATTTACTTCAGTGACATTTTAGGGCTTTTTCATAAATATTTTATTTAAACAAGTGTGTTTTCATCTCTGTGGGATTCCTCTACATGGACCAGTGAGTGGTTTAGTCATGAGGTAATTATCAAGAGGGCAAAACAAAAGCAAATTGTGGTAAAGGCATCTCAGGCAGCCCTATGGCCAGCTGCCTCGTTCAGAATAAACAATCAAGAGCACAAACTTTTGGACGTGAGCTAAACTCTCAAGGAAAATTCAAGCTGACACCTAAGGGAAATCGTCTTAAAATTCCCTATTATGTACAGAGCATAGGTGTTGCTTTCTCCGAGAAAGTATAGTGGCACTTTTGTGTTTGTGTGTGCAAGTGCTATTCCCATATGGTTGTCGGGGAAAATTCCTAGTATCTTCTGAACTGATTGACTTGAGAGAACTAACAATTGCATACTTCAAAGTGTATAGAGAAAGGGGAGGAGCGTGGGGAGAGGCATAAACGGGAGAGCAGTCTCACTTTTAAAAGGTTAAGCGTGAAGTATGTACTTCTATTTTCTGAATGAGGTTGCAGTTTGAGTTGCGGAGAAGTTTGCACTGTGGTGATTGATCTTCCTTGCAGCCATCATTGTGCATCACTGTTTCTTTTAAGTGTTCCATTTGGTTGGCTCTAGGAATGTCTTTAGACCAAATCAAAGCCTAAGGACAAGGCTTTGCAGAGCTCCCTGAAATATTTCATGTGTCCTTGTGCATGTACTTTATCACACGAAAACTTTTATGTCAACATTGACAGAACTGCATCTGAAAGAAAAAATATCACCTAGGACATCAAGATGGCAGAGTGGAATTAGCGAGAGCTTTGGAGTCAGAATCTGACTCTGCACTTACTTGCTTAGTGAACTTGAGCAAAATATTTCCATCTTCGTATTATTCATCTATAAAATGAAAGTGGAAGATCGCTGTAGCACTGTGCCCAGAGTAAATGCTCAAGTAAGTGCTCAATAAATGGATAGTGTTGTTAGTAGTGTCACCTGCCCATGTTTCCTGTCAGCCTTGGTCCATGGACATGCGTATGCTTTACCATTTGTAATCATTTGTAAACAAAATTTCTCTTCTACTTTTTTATAAACTTAGCATTTAATCCTCATTTGTTAGCTGTATGTACCTGGAAAAGTTATTCAAAATCTGTGTCTTAGTTTTCGCATCAGTAAAACATATTACTAGTATCTGGGTTATTAGTATCCAGATAAAGGATGCCAATTCAACTTGGATTTCAGATAAACAATGGGTAATATTTTGTGGCATATACTTATACAAAATAATTATCTGTTATTAATCTTGAAATTCAAATTGAATTGGGCAGTCTATATTTTTATTTGCTAAAGCTGGCAATCCTACACTAGTACCTATCTCATAATGCATGTGAATATTTACCATAATACCTGGCACATAGTAAATACTCAATAAATATGAGCCATTATTACTATTATTATAATTTCCCATGATGAATAATCATTATCATGTAATTATTATTATTATTATTGTGATGACTATGTATATTGCAAAGAATTGGTACCTTTTTAATTAACCATTCTTTTAGGGCAATTTTAGATTTTAATTTTTTATCAGTATAAATAATATATCTATAGTCCTCTACTTGCTTTTGGGAAACATTTATTTTATTTTATTTTTTATTTGTTTTTCTTGTTTTACCCATTCCCTCCTTCCCCCCACCTGCTTGATTTTCAATAAATATTATTTCCATATGTGCACATAAGTTTTGATCAATTAGCTCCAACTTAATGATAAATACATGTGGTGTTTGTCTTTCCATTCCTATGATACTTCACTTAGAAGAATGGGCTCCAGTTCCATCCAGGTTAGTACAAGAGGTGTTAGTTCACCATTTTTTATGGCTGAGTAGTACTCCATGGCATACATGTACCACATTTTATTAATCCACTCATGTATTGATGGGCACTTGGGTTGTTTCCACATCTTTGCAATTGTGAATTGTGCTGCTATAAACATTCAAATGCCGGTGTCTTTTTTGTAGAATGTCTTTTTTTCCTTTGGATAAGTACCCAGTAGTGAAATTGCTGGATCAAAGGTAGGTCGACTTTTAGTTTTTTAAGTTATCTCCATACTACTTTCCATAGAGGTTGTACTAGTTTTCAGTCCCACCAACAGTGTATGAGTGCTCCTTTCTCTCCACATCCAAGCCAACATTTGCTGTTTTGTGACTTTCTGATAAAATACATTCTAACTGGAGTTAAGTGATTATCTTATTGTAGTTTTTGATTTGCATTTTCCTGATGATTAGAGATGTTGAGCATTTTTTCATGTTTGTTGGCCATTAGTCTATCTTCTTTTGAAACGTTTCTGTTCATGTCCTTTGCCCATTTTTTAATGGGGTTGTTTGATTTTTTCCTTGCTGATTTGCTTAAGTTCTTTAATGATCAATTATCAACAGTGAGCCCTAATTTCTTTATAGTTGATCTATGTCAGTTAGCCCTGTTATGTGTCAACAGTAAATCTGCTAAAATTGGGTGGTATAATGTGAACAAAAGGTTGTTAATTTGATGGGATTTAAGTAGCTACTTGATAGTTATTTCAATGTGTGTTTTTTGTTGTTGTTGTTGGTAAGATTCAATACTTTTGATGTCTTAAACCTACTCTAATTCCTTTTATGTGAATTTTTTGCATTTTCTGCCACATTCTGTACCATGTGCCAGTTTATTTTTTCAGAATGTTAATGTTTTCCCTACCAATTTGCATTAGTTAGAATGTAAATATTCTCTCAAATTAACTCATAGAAGGAGTACTGTATGTAGTGAATGAAATCACGTTGTCTGACTATAATCAATCCATTATACTAAATTGTCTTTTAAATGTTCAAGAATGTAGAAATAAATAGGGATTAGTTGTAACATTCTTTTCCAATGCAAAGTGATGCTTTTATTTGTATGAAACTTGAGAAAAATTGATATATAACTTGGATCTTTTTCTTTATGTTTTCTTTCTCACCTCACCTCACCCCACCCTGCTCTTATGTATCTGTTACTTAGCCACACAGATGTGATCAATCTTTTCTAATTATAATTACATTAAATTTAAAAAACATGTATTGAGTGCTTCTTAAGTGCCGTGTACTAGGTTAGACATCAGTAATTCAACAATACATTAGACATGTTTACTGCCCCTATGGAATTGAGATAAAATAATAATTTGCAATTAATAAAATAAAGTCAGGAAGGTAGATATGTACTAGATACAGTGCAGGATAAGAGGAGAGAAGTAATTAGCTGACTTGAGTGGATTTGCAGTGGCTTCCTATAGAAGTCTATTCTTGGGCGGAGCAGTTTGCCTGGAACTTGTGGGTGGAAAAGGCATTCTAGGAATTTATGAAGGCCCTGACAGAAGAGAAGGGATCCCTGATGATAGTAAGTGGAGTGCGTGTTGGGAAAGTGGAGAGATGAGTCTGCTCTAGTAAACAGTGGTGAGATCACAGAAGTCCTTGTATGCCATTGCCGAAATCCCACTGAGGGCTGGGGCACTGTGATGCAAAAATCTTGAAAGAAGTACAATTTATGTGATGAGTGCAAAGGATCCATTCTCAGCAAAGTGCACATGAGATTTCAGTTCTGTGAGTGCAGCTTCTCAAGTCTTTCTAGTTCCTCATGGGAAATATGCTCGACTTGGTGGCGGTGATGCTCTTTCTGTGCAAGGTAAGGAAGGCCCTGACAGATTGGAATCATTGAATGGAAGATCACCCATTTTAGATCCCCAGTCATGTCACCCTGAAACTCAACTATAATTACCTCATATCGTTGTAAAAACAGCCTTTAGCAAGTTTAGTCATCTGGTTCAAACATCTGGGTTCCCAATATAATTTCTGACTATGCCAACAGTGACATCTTGCTTCCTTGCCTGGTTATTTAATAATGAAAAAGCAATGTGTTCAGCTACATTGCAGCCATCCAGTCTGTGGATATGCGCAGTCTGTTTTCGCTGATGTTATCGGGCCCAGGGGGAGTAAACATGGCAGGCCTGCCCAGTGCCCACCAAGCCATGCCACAGAGATGGTTCTTCATTCTGTGAAAGGGACTGCCAAGTAACAGGCACAGTTCTTTAAAATAATTGAATTGAGTGTCCCTAGGTGGGTCACATGCTGTTCACTTTTCATATCTGTCCTCTCACCCCCACCCCACACACATGCACTCAGCCGATCACATTCTGGGAACATGCCTGGCTCTTGAAGGTATTTCCATTTACATTAGCCATAGAACTGCAGAATCATTGCAGGGTTTTAAGCTGAAATTTGAGGTGAGCAGATTTATCTCTTAATTAGATTATCCTGGAGACAGGATGAAGGTTGTCTGGAAAGGTTATAGTTGGGGATGCCATTGATTTACTCATCATACATTTGTTTATTGGGCATCTACTATGTACCGGGCTCTGTCCTGGGTGTGTACGATGCCTAGATATCTAGATACAGTATTGCACATCCAGAAGGGAACCAATCAAAGAATAAAAAGCTTGTCATCATGTTGGTGAGTGGAAAGTGATAAGACATATATAAATTAATTAATGATATAGTATTAATAAGTGCTAAGGAGAAAAATTAACCATGGGAAGAGACTAAGGCATGGAGACTAAAATGGCATCAGTGAGTCGATGTATGAGTAAAGGTAAGAAGGTGCATGCACATATCAGGGGGGATGGCATTCCAGGCAGGGGAACTTCAGGTATGAAGTCCTGAGGCAGGAGTATGCCTGGCATATTCGGGTATTAGCCAGGGGCCAAAGGGACTGTAGTCAAATTGGCAAGGAGGAGAGTGGTAGTAGTGAGGTCAGAGAGGTGTTGGTAGGCTGATTGTAGGGCCCTATAAGCCACTGTAAAAAAAAAAAAGTGACTTTTACTCAGAGTAAAACATTGGAAAGTTTTAATCAGAGAAGGAATAACACCTGACATAGAAAGAGAAAGGCTCGCTCTGACCAGCATATGGAAACAGACTATAGGAGGGTCAGGGTGAGTCAGGGAAAGCAGTTATGAGGCTTTTGCAATACTGCAGGAGAGGAGTGATTGTGGCTTAGACCAGAATGATAACAGTGAAAGCAGAAAGAAGTGGTCAGATTCTGGACAGCTTGAAGGTAGAACAGGATTTACTAAGGGATGAATGTAGAGTGTGAGAAAGAGAAATCAAAAATGATTCCAAGATTTTGGCGTGAGCATCCAGGAGAATAGAATTGTCAGAGAAGTAAGCTTGATGGGAATGTCAGGACCCCAGTTTTGGATGAATTAAGTTGGAAATGCTTTTTAGTGAGCCCAGCGGGGATACAGACAAGGAAGTTGGATACATGAGCCCCGAGTTTGGGAAAGATGGCTGGGCTGGGAGTTGTTGGCACATAGATGATATTTAGAATGACTTTGGCTTAAATCATCTAGGATGGCAGGGTGAACAGAGGAGAGAAGGGGACCAGCACTGAGTTCCAGAACTCTCCAGCACTAAGAGGTTGGAGAGGAATTGAGGAACCACAAAAGAGGACTAATGAGGAAGGACCAGAAATGATGGAGAAAATCCAAGCAAGATTATTGACTTGGAAGCTAAGATGGAGAAGAAAGTGTGTTAAACAGGAGAGAATAAACAGCTGTGTCAAGGGGTACTGTTATGTCAAGAAGACTGAGGACGGAGCACTGACCACTGAAGTTAGTAACGGAGGGGTTATTGGAAGTGATGTTGACAAGCAGTTTTGGTAGAGAGCTGGGAGCAAGAGCCTGCTTGGAGTGGCCTTCAGGGAGACTGTGGGGAGAGGAATTGAGGGCAGAGAGGTTAGACTCTTCTTTCAGGTTTTTATCCTGACAAGAGTAGAGAAATGAGGTAGTAGTTGCTGGTGAGGGAAGTGAGATCAAGGATTGTTTTCATTTATTTTTTATTTTTTTTAACTCTGAAGAGTTAACAGCACTAAAGTGATGGGAATGAGATAGTACAGAACAAAAATTAAAGATGTAGGATAAAGAGGGGAGGGCTGCTAGAATGATATCCTTGGCGGGCAGTTGGATATACTACCCAGGAGTTCAAGGAAGAGTCTGGACTACAGATATATTTTTAGTCACCATAGGCACATAGATAATATTTAAAGCCAAGAAACTAGATGAGCTTACTGACTTAGTCCATTCGGGCTGCTGTAACAAAATTACTATAAACTGGGTGGCTTATAAACAACAAACATTTCTCACAGTTACGGATGCTGAGAAGTCCACGGTCAAGGCACTGGCAGATGTGGGCCTGTTCCTCATAGGCAGCACCTTCTCCTGTGTCCTTGCATGGCGAACGGGGCCAGCGAGCTCCTGTGGGCCTCTTTCACAAAGGCACCAATCCATTCGTGGAGGCTCTGCCCTCATGATCTAACTGCCTCCCCAAAGCCTCCACCTTGTAATACTGTCACGGTGGGGATTAGGTTTCAACATATGAGTTTTCGGGAGGACACACTCATTTAGACCATTCACCCCTTGCACCTACCAAGGGGTGAGGGAAGATAGAAGAGAAGTCAAACAACTGGTTAGAGATTAGGGAGATGAGGAGGAACCAACAAGGAGACAGAGAAGGACAGTAGGTAAAGTGGGAAAAAGATGAGGAGTGTGGTGAGCTGGAAGTGAAGAAAGGACTCCTGAGAGGAGGGAGTGATGCCCTGTGTGAAATGCAGCCAGTAAGATGAGGACCAAGATCAGGTAAGGTGAGGACCAAGAACTGACCATTGCACTGGGCAGCATGGAAGCTCATTGGTGACCTTGAACTGCAGGGTTTGGAGGAGTGGTGGGCGAGTGGGATTGGTGAAAGTCTCACTAGAGAATGAGAGGGCAGAACTTGAGGGAAAAGAATATAAGCAACTTTTTTGAATTATGCTGTGAAGGAAAAGAAAAGAAAGTGATTTAAAAGATGAATTTTAAAGAAAAGAGAAAATAACTGTAGGTTTGTATCCTGGAGATAAGGAAAAAATGTGCAGAGGATTGAACTGCTGCAGTCTATGCTGAGCAGGTGGGTTTTTCAACAGTTCACTCATTGTCAAACAGTCAAGGCAGAATATATGGGCACAAGTGGGCAGATGTGGCTAGGGATCTTACAGATATTTGTCTTCTAATTGCTCTTTCATTCTTGGTGAAATAGGACCAGCAAGGTTAACAGCTGAGAGAGAGGATGGGTAGGAAGTGACAGAGGTTGGAAAACAGGAGAGTTAGAAATGTTTGTCCAGGAGAGTGGGAGAGCGAATGCATTAGGGAGGGGAGTATGATCGTCGGGCAATACTAAGGGCCCACTTGAGGTTGGTGATCATGAATTTAAAGTGACATCCATCAGCATCGATGTACGTTTTTCTCCCAGCATGTTCAGCTGTGTTCACGCAGGCAGAAGAGAGAGGAGTTTGTGTTTAAACTGGGGTTGTGTGTGTATGCATAACAATGAAAAATGACAAAAGAGTTGAGGGTGTATAGAATGGAGTGATCAGAATGATTGAGTCTGAAATTTCATCAGAGTAGGAGAGAAAAGTGGACACGTAAGAGGATTAGGGATAGTGAAGAGGTGGTGAGATTAATGAATTGTATAATAGGTCCCGGAGGGGTGGGATGATTGTTGGGAATGAAGAGGAGGGGCCAGAGAGTGGGGTGTTTGACATCAAATTTATAGAGAAGCTACAGCTGTTGGCATGACCAGGTCCGGGGCATGATCGCAAGAGTTAGGCCCTGAGGGAGGAAGGAGGACAAATGACTGAGAGAGAGAAGCTCAGGTTTTGGAAGTGTTACCGACATGGATATTAGATTAACCGAGCATTACGACAAAGGTAGTTTTGGAGAGAGTGAAGTAAACCAGCTCATGGACTATTCCAGGAACGAGGGAAGTGATCTGAGGAATGACAGACGTCTGCCACAAGGACGGGCGGCTGCGGTGTTGGGGTGCAGTCAGGTAAGATGAGATTCAAAGCTGGAGAATTGTAGAGAAAACTCCAGCAGGTGGTAAGCTATTAATTTTTGTCTATGCAGAAGTGTTGCAGGACAATTTTAGGGCAATATAAATGCCTTAAAAGACATTTAAGAGGTAAAAGAATCAGTGCAGTGATATGAAATAGGAGGATTCTGCTTCCCAAGTTTCTGGCATATGTGCCTGGGAGGATGGTGGTGTGATTTATTAGCTTTATTACAGGGAGTCAAGCATGTTTTGTGGGAAAATAATGAGAATAATTTTAAACACGTTAAGTTCAAGGATGTATGTGACATCTGGTACAGATGTCCTGGGCACTTGACTGGTGGGCCATTGGGAAGAAGTTAATGGAAATCCAGGGGGGTGAAAAGTGATTGAATTGCGAGGCCCTTTGCAACTCAGAGACTTCTGTAAAGTTGTTCTCAATTCCAGCCATGCATCAAAATCAACTGGGGAACTTCTGAAGACACAACTGCCCTGTTTCTAGATTGGGTAAATCAGAGTCTTCAGGGGTGACACCTAAAACATCTCTGTACATGAGTGTGATGTGTAGGCAGGGTTGTAAATGACATGCATTTATGGCCTTCGTGGATTAAAATTACTTTTTATACAACCCCATTGTCTAAATGAATGCTCAAACCATCTGTATTACTTTTATAAAATATTAGGCAAGGAAATACAATCACAAAAATATATTTCATGTCTATCATTGCTATCATTGATCTTTTTACTTATTTTTTTTTTGCCACAATGGGAGTTATCACAAATTATTGTTAACCACAGCTGCTGTTGGCACTACTAATAAATTCTGTTGAAAATTTAGCTATAGTCTGTAACTGTAGCATCCTGGCACCAACTAAACTCATAGTCTTCGTTATTGCTGTGTGTAATATAATTATCATTTGTCCTTAATGTAGGATAACCAAACGGTAAATAAGCCCTGTAAAAACTCTAACTGGGCCATGAGGTTAGAGAAGAACATGGTTGTTTGATTCCTGTAGGCTGTAAATCATCCTTTCCAATATGTTCACTTCTTGTCTGAAAAACCTGTGAAACAGAGGAAGAAGCTGGACATGAATGACAAGGCCACGTCAGAGCCACTTTTAACACTTTATTCAGAGAATTTCAAGTTCAACGTATTTTCCATTCTTATTTTTTCAAATAATATGGACGTCAATTGCTGGCATAGCAGAGCTGGCTCTGAAGACTTCCCAAATTATTTCAGAGGGAATGAGAAAACAGAGATGCTTGTTCTTCTTTAATCTGTTCCACTGTGGCTGCTACTTTAGATTTAATATCACGGTAATATCCCAAATTTATAGGTCGTCCTTCTTCTGGGGCATTTAAAGTACTTTGTGTGTATTACCTTAATTTTCAAGGAATTCAAATTTATCATGTTATGGAATCTATTTCAGAGATAGTCTACAAAGAGAACTAGAAAATCCCCCGAAGTATTTCTTTTTTTCTTCCAGATGCTGTTGGTGGGAACGTCTATTGATTCTAACTCCACACTGCTTAGAGGCCAGTTATGTGTGGATTACTGAAGGCTTCTCTGGGGAAATCTCATCCCCACAGGTTCAGTTTGAGAGGATCCACTCTGCAGGCTGATAAAGATTAAAATCGCAGCTCTTTAATATTACATTGGTTTTTTTGATCTTTTAATTTTTATATTGTCTTATGCTTCGGGAACTCAATCACAGCTGTGTTCCCAGTGCCTCACTCAGTGTGTGGAAATCAGAAGTTAAATTGGGCAAATTAACAAAACAAGAGCTCTATAGCCTATGCCCCAAAGTAAAAGGTGATGTCTTAGGGTTTGCAATCACATCCTTTAGTGCTGTGGACAATCACCAGATGTGATCCAAGGAGAGTCCTGGAGAGAACTGGTAGTAAATAGTCTCAGTAATGCAGTTTAGAGCATGGGAAAGACGATCAGAGTTAACTCTATAGTACTTGATTCTTTAAGTGTTTAGGAAATGGTTTCATTCAATACATTCAGATATTTGTCTGTGGATTGTATATTGTCTTTATAGGCTCTCTTTTCAAAGCCTCATACTAATTAAATTAACATTCCTATAATAAACATACTGAATACAACAGAAGTCATTAAATGTGACTTTTTTAGGTTCGCAAATAGTACAATAAACAATGAAGACTTAACAGTCATAAACTTTTAATTATGAAGCAATATTTAATTATATAAAACTGATTTTGTTAAAACTTTAAAAGTTAGAAAAATCAAAATTATATTGGGAGACTACCATATTTCACTAATAATATACATCAAATAGATAAATAAATAGAAGATAAAAGTAATATAGTTAGAAGTTTGATTATGTGAAATACCTATAGAATTTTCTACCCACTAAGAGAAAAATAATGTTCATGAAACATTTTAAAAAATTGATCAGTGTGTTATCAGACCATAAAAAGGAAACATTAATTCCAAAAGGTAAAAATTGCATGGGTCACATTTATAATGAATGAATAATAGGTAGCAACAATACCACCAAACCCGTGAACACTTGAAAATTGAACTCTTTCAGAGATCTCTTGAGTTAAAAAAAAATCAGAAGTGGAAACTGAAATTAAAGACTTTGAAAATACAAGGGAAATCAGAGTGCAAATATGAAAACTGTGTCATCTGACCAAAGCTATGTTTAGATGAAAATTTCTAACTCTAAATTGTTATTGTAAACAAATAGAGCAACAGAAGAAAAACCCAAGCATTGAATTTAAGAGCCTTAAAATGGAAAAATGAAGCAAAGCAAAAAAAGTAGAAGCAAAGAATCAGTAAAACCAAAAGAAGAAACTAACGAATTAGTGAAAAATTAAAAAAACAACAAAGAAGTGGTATTAATAAAAAGGAAAGATGTGATTCTTCAAAATATGAATAAGTAATGTTTTGCTATTCTGATCAAGAAAAAATTATTCAAAAACACAAATATAAAGCAAAAGAAATGAGGAAAAATATTTAATAACAGATACAGAAGAGATTAGAAAGCACAAGAAAATGCCATATATTCCAATGATGTAGAAATATTAATACAAATTGAGTGGAAGGTATAAACATCTCAGAGTGAGTATAAAAATGCTGCAAAGAAATTGAAAGGTGGTCAAAGAATTTTTCCTATAATGGGGGCCCAGATATTTTATCAGTCAAGTTTAGCAAAATATTAAGTAGTGCATCATCTCTCTTATTTGTTGGAACCATAATAGTCATTGCAAATTTGTAAATTCTCATTGCAAAAAAATTTTAAATGAACACAAGAAATACATAAAGGTCACCAGCATTTCCACTATCTAGAAAGATTCACTGTCAGTATTTTTACTAGAAGTGGAATTGCTAGATCTAGGCTTTTGCAAACTAAATATTTTGATACAAAATTATTGAATTGTCCTCTAGAAAGGTTTAACAATTCATATACTTTAAAAACTATTCCATAGCATGGAAAAAATATAGAAATCATTCCAATTCACTTTAGGAGGCTAGTATCACACTGATATCAAATCCAACAAAGACAGTAAGAAAAAAATCTTGAATCTTCAGTTAAATAAATATAAAAATTGTATGCTAAATAATACTAAAGTAAATACAGCTTTATATTAAAAGAATACTTTACTGTAACTCATTGGGGTTTATTTCAAAGCTACAAGAATGGTAAAGCACTAAGAAGCCTATTATCATGTTAATAGGCTTTAGTTGTTTTATATATATTTATTTTAGTTTTTGATGATGTTTACACATCATACGACATGTTACAAATAAATAACAAACTTCACACATTTTCCTCTATCTCTAGTTGTTCCCTTATTTAAAAAATAACTTTATTGAGACATATTTTACATATCATATAATTCACTCATTTCAAGTGTACAATAGAATTATTTTTTAGTAAATTTACAAAGTTGTGCAAGCATCACTATAAATCAGTTTTAAAACGTTTTCAACACCCCAGGAAGATCCCTTATATGATGCACTGTTAATCTGTGCCCCAAGAGACTACTAATCTACTTCTGTCTCTATAAATTTGTCTGGTCTGGACATTTCATATAAATGGAATCATATAATATGTGATCTCTTTCGTGACTCGGTTCCTTCACTCAGCATAATGTTTTTGAGGCCCAGCCATATTGTAGCACGTGTCATCAGTTCTTTTCTTTTTACTACTGATTAGTATTCCATTAGATGGATGTACTACATCTATTTATCCATTTACCAGTTGATGGACATTTGGCTTGTTTCCAATTTTGTGCTATTGTTAATAAGAACATTTCGGTGCAAGTTTTTATGTGGATGTATGTTTTCATTTCTCTTATGTAAATACCAAGAAGTGAGATTTCTAGGGCCTGTGGTAACTCTATGTTTAGCATTTGAGGAACTGCCCAACTGTTTTCCAAAATAGCTGCACCATTTTACATTCCCACAAACAGTGTACGAGAGTTCCCATTTCTTCACATCGTTGTTGCCAACGTTTGTCCTTGTCTGTCTTTTTTATTATAGCCATGCTAGTGGGTGTGAAAAGTTGTCTCATTCACAAAAAGTTTTTGGAGAAACAAGCATAATCATCTCAGGTGTTGGCAAAATATCAGGTGATAAAATTTAACATTATTCTTGATAATACCTTAGCAAACAAAAAAGCCACTATCTTAATATGATAAAGATGATGATAACAATTTGAATTATTTCTATTAATAATAATAATGACACTTAATAGAACTTAATGCCAGATACTATTGTGAACTTTTATATAATAACTCATTTAACATAGCAACCTTGAGGTAGGTCCTAGTGTTATCCTCATTTCACAGAGAAGGAATCCCAGTCACAGGCAGGTTAAGTGATTTGGCTGAGTCTGTACAGCCAGTAAGCTATGGAGCTGGAATTTGAATGCATGCAGGCTAGATGCAGACTCTGCGCTGTTAATCCTTCTGCTGTGATGTGAAGAATCTCATCTCAGTGTGGTCCTAAGTGCTGCTTCATAGCTGTTTCATCTCATTTGTCCTCTTCGTTGTCCTTCTCCCATTCATCAGAAGCTTCTACTCTTCTACTCTTAACTTTCTTCACATAACTGCACTTCCCACTTCTCAGAGAAAATGAAGAGTATACAAAAAACCTAATGGAATAAAAACAAAGTAACATGCAGCAGAGTATCTGGTAAAGGTGGCATTTCAAATCAGTAGCAGATAAAATGGGTTATTTAGCAAATCATGTTGAGATAATTGGCTGACTATTTGGGGAAAACATTATATTCCTGCTCCCAAAAATTTTTATGTGTTTTAACTCCTACAAAAAAAAATTAAAATTTCAAAGGAAATTATGTGATAATCATTTTAAAATCAGAATTCTCCGCAGATGACAGCAAAACAATATCAGCAGGTTAAATACAGAAAGTAAATGTTTAAAATTCTCTCATGTAAAGAGACCTAAAAGTAGATAGTCAGGTCTGGGAGGCTCTAGGGAGTCATAAGACTCAGGTTCCTCTGTCTTTCCAATTTGCCTTCTTTAGTGCACGGATTCTAATTCAAAGTCATGTCATTGGCAATATGGCTGCTGGGATTCCAGCACTCACATTTGCACCCTTGGGAAAGACGAAAGACCCACCTCCAATCTGAGTCTTCTCTTGTGTAATCTGTCTGGAAGTCCCACTTCACATTGTGCTTTCATCTCATTGATCAAAATTTAGTCATATGGCCATACCTAGCCAAAAGAAAGGTTGAGAAATGTTAGTTTTTTAACTTGATATATTGTCACTTCAAATACAATTAAAGTTCTATTATTTTGGAAAAAGGGGAAAACAAATATTGTGTGATAAATACCAATTTCTGTCATATTTGAGGTAGATGAAGACTTCCTTAGCAGGACCCCAAAGCCAACAATTATAAAAGACAAAGTTGGCAGATTTTGACACAGCAACAGAAACTTTCTTTCTTTTGCAAACTGCATTATAAACAAAATGAAGACAAACCACAAAGTGAGACAAAATAATAGCAATAAATGATAGACAATTAACATTCTTAAAGTGTACAGAAATACATTAATTAGTAAGACACTTGACCACCTGGGACTTTTGGAGAGTAGCCATTCTTTGGTTTCTCTTTAAATGTATAGTAATACATTATAGACAGTGCTTAATCTTATGTACACTTTAAAAAACCAAACAAACCATGTTGACCTTTTAGCAAGAGGGAGCATTGTTTGTTCTGGGTGTTTTTATTTTAATTCTCTGCCTTCAAGGGCACATTCTAGGCTCATCTGTTAAATGCAACCCACAAATGCTGTTATGGGCTGTTTGATTTAGGACAGATTCAGCTGGATTACCTGAATGCTCAATTAACTGCCACAGTGAGAATCGTCTGCTTTCAGATTGATAAGAAGATCAAATCAGTAGTCATTCTCAGGTCAGTGCTTCATCAGGAAGTGAATTAGAGTGAAACCATTAGCGGTCATTTTTCTAAATACTAATCACTGAATCTCAAATCCTAGAAAAATTTTTGCATGTTTTTTAATGGCTATTGTAGACTGGAATGTTTTTAACTGTGTTCAGGACTTGGGGACGTTGGGAGGAGGCACTGCTTCTGGCCAGATTACTTAGACAACAATAATTCTTCACAGCTTACTGTTAATATCTTCTTGATACAACAAGCAAGTTGGAGCCCAGGGGTTTCAGCTATTTGGTATCCTTGGTAACCACTGTTAGATGATGAATTGAATCAGTTAAAATTAATTTCTTGTGAAAATCTGCTTCTATGCAAGGGTACTGGCTTTGATGTTTAGATGCACCAGATAGATAGATGGATAGATAAATAGATAGATATAGATATAGATATATAGATATATATGAGAGAGAGTCATCAGATATGGAGAATGTTTGTAGGTAAAAAAATCTGCAAAGCCTAATAAATTCAAAAAGTGGGAAAGATGAGGGAAGGCTGCAAAGGGCTCTGCCTTTAAGGATTCTGCTTCTAGTTGGAGAGGAAAGACTTATATAAATGAAGGAACCTGAGGCATAATAGCCACTGTGTGAACTTGTATTCAGCTAGAGGAGTAGCCTTCCTTCCCTTGCATCTGTGACTGCTAACTGTCATGACAAAGCTGTTTGATTATTATAGAAGTTTGGAGAAAGATAGAGAACAAATTTTTCCAGGATAAAATAGCACAATATATATTTCAGCTCCAAGCCCATTTCTGATGTCAATTTAGGAAGTGTTTTCCAGATAGATGCCTTACCTGAGGACCATCCTGCTACAAACCGTGCACTACCAGAAGTTAACATTTTGGGGGTACTGCCAGAGCATGGGAAAGCAGTGTTGGACCGTGTAGCGTGGATTGCTGCTTGGTGCAGTAGCAGCGCTCCCATCCCTGTCTGGGTCTGCAGCAAAGGGTGGACAAGAGCAGCCCATTTTACAGAGGTGTGTCCCAGCTCCCTGGCCCAGGCCTGCAGGTCATGCATTTCCCTGGAGGAGGCCAGGAGGAACGGATGCTCACAATTTCAGTTCCACATAAGATTTTGGCTATTGCTGACTTCAGCATATTCTCCTTGCTCTTGGAGGAGCTATAAGATAGAAATTTAGAGGGAAAAAAAAGCAGAAGCTGAATTATAAGGAGGTAAGTCAGAACTTCATTTATAAGATTAGATCCTTAGAATTTTTTACCATCATACTTGCCTTTGTTCTATATTTAAATATTTCCTAAATGAACGCTTTCAGGAAAAAGCACATATCTTGAACAGTCCATGTAAACTGGGTTCAAAGACTGCTTCGCCACTTAATAGTTGTGCAGTTTGGGGAGAGTTGTCTAACTTCTTGGTGTCTCAATTTTCTTATCTGCAAAATGAGAATAATAATGTTTATATGGGAACTGTAAGGTGTGAATAAGATCATGAATTTGGGGCAGGGCCTGGCACTTAGAGATCAATTAATTTTAGTTCCCTTATTAATCCCCTCAGAAGAAACTTCTCCTAAGTTTTACAAAAATCTGCACAAGTGATTCCTACCCTGTCATTTATTTTTGCTTTCTTTTATTTCTTCTGTTAATCTCTCTTCTTATTTTTCCACCCACTTTCTGGTGCTCTAGTTCATTATTATTTTCTCTCCTCTTTCTTCATCTTATCCCCTCTTGCCTCATTTTATCCTCCAAACTTGTTATTGGTTCTTTTTTGCTGCATTTCTTAAGTGGGAATGCAATGTAATCTAGCTATTCTTTCATTGTGTTTAACAGGAACTTAGCATGATCTGGGCACTGTCCTTGGTACTGGAGTTGTAAACAAGAAAGACACTGTCCTCAAGATTACCCGTCCACAAGGAGGATATAGACAAGTAAACAGGCAATTGCAATTCAGTGCAATAAGGGAAAGTATAGTATGTTATGGGAGCATATAGGAGGGGCACCTAACTCAAAATTGGAGGGAGTGGTGTCAAGAAAAGATTCACCAAAGAAGAAGTAAATAATCTCTGAAGTGTTTTGAAAGTGAGTGTTCAGGCAAAGCATTTGGAGGAAGGAGTTTGTAGTAAAGAAAACAACATGTGCAATGGTTTCAATGCTTGAAGTGGCATGTGACCTTAGGGAACCTGAATGAGTTTAGGGTTGGTGGGCTTGAATTTGAGGGGTGGGAGGTATTTATGTAATGACAGATAAATTCAGAGAAGTAAGGAAGGGTCTTGAGGGCCATATCAAGAATTTCAATTTTGTCCTAATGGTAATAGTGATCTATTTTATGACAGAATCTGTAGGATGTGAAATGCAATAGAAGGGAGGTATAAAGGAAATCCGAGAGTTCCGATTTAGATAGCAGGGTCATACAGAATGCAGATGCAGGAACAGGTTGAGGGAATGAGAGCAAGAGACTAAATTTGGTTTTAGAAATGTGTATTTGAAGTTTGTAGTACCTGTAGTTATAAATATGAGTCTGAAATGAAAAAGTAATTTCAAATCTTATTTTGAAATTATGATAGTGATTGCACTTGTTATTACCTGTTTTTTTTTTTTCACACAGTTCTGGTTTTTCTGAATGTCCTTACATTTTGATGAGCATAGTTAAGTAATCATGGCCCCATTATATGTACCCAAGAGAGAGCAGAGTTCAAGAAGAATATAGTTGAGGTGGGAGAGAAAACTCAGTATTTATTTTCTGTGAAGGCAATTAGAATAAAATAGGGAGTGTTTAGCCTCTGGTGTCACAGGAGTTGCTTACAGGAACTTGAAGGTTGGCTTCTTTCCAGGAAGCAGAACCGCCATTCTAAGAGAGTCGTGTGGCTAGAACATGGCCTAGTAATGGTACTCCCAGGGAAGTGTATGAATGAGGTTTTGGGATGATAAGTAAAATCTTATTCTACCTAACCTCAAAGTCCAAGATTAGAGAGGTCTCCAAATCACCTACTTTCATTTAAGAGAAAAACATGATTTTATTTTTGGATTTATCCCCAAATATTTGACTCTATTTTTATTTCTGACGTGTATGCCCTTTGAGACAAAGTCCTATGATAAGTTATTACCAGCTGTGCTGTGTGGAACTGCCTTTGATTAATCAGAGCCTGACTTTTATGTTGTTTCCAATAGAGCCCCCTCCAGATAGTTCAAGATTTGTTGGCCAAGTTCGTGTTTCTGTAATTCACATCGGTCATGATTGTATAGTCTTTGCTCTGTTAAGTTCATGTCTACATCATGTTAGTTTGTTGGTTTGGTTAGTTCCTCCCCATGTAGCTGGGCCCTGTCTCCATCACTACGCATGTTTTCCCTTTCTTTGCCTCTTGCCCCACCCCATGGGCGGAACTGGACCCTACCTTGAACTTCTGGAGCTGATGCTGGGTGGAATGGATGGGGAATGAGGAGTTTTCCTTGCGGGATGCAGCAGCCACAAGCAAGGCCACCTGCTCAGGAAACCTAGCAGTGGATCCCCAGCCCCTTGCTTGTGTTCAGGGTCCTCAACCAATAAACATCATTTTTCCCGTTTTGACTATGTGTCCCATCGCAACCGATCCCTCACACAGATTTTGGGAGAGCTTCCTGAAGGTTCTTGAAATCCACCGGAGTGAAGAATGCTATTAATAGGTGATCTAACATCTCCATTCTGGCCCTGTATAGTTCAGGTTGTTGGCTGGAATTAGTTCTTGGGCTCCAGGGCTGCACACGGCCAGCTGGTCAGAGTGCGTACGACTCTGCTCTAATCCCGGGCATTCCCTGTGCCTGCCAGCACCACTCTAGCTGATTCTCTCTGACTTGCCAGACTCTGGACTTGCCAGTGTAGATGTTCCCTCCACTACTCACAGCCGCACTGCTGGTAAGATGCTTATACTTTCTGGGATTCCTCCCCTGCCTTCTTCAAACCACTGTAGTCCAATTCCCATGCCCACCCCTCCTCTGCGGCTGCTCTAACTACAGTCTTCAATGACCTGCTAATTGCTAATCCCAGCAGGCACATTTCAGTTATTAGAATGCTGCTGCATTTGAAATGGTGATCATTGCTTCCTATTTCTTGAATTTTGCAGCCCTGAATTGTATTCTTCTTCTCCTTCCTGGATTTCTACTTGCCCCTTAAGTGCTGGCGTTTCTTACTTACATCACTGAGCTTGACCCACTCCTTCTCTCACTTAGGCATTTTCCCCAAGTTGTTCTCTCCAATCTCAAGATTCACCAGCTCCCAACATGTGGATATTTCCAAATCCGTATTCTAGCCCCAACTTTGCTGAGCTTCAGACCTGTGTATTTAATCACCTACTGGATATCTCCATCTGGATAGATGAAAGAGATGAAAGTGACCTCAAATTCAACATGTCTAAAACTGGAGCCATCATTTTGGACTTTGCACTTGCTGTTGTTTCTCTGCTTGAAATATTCTTCTCACAGGCCCCACATGGCTCTTCTCTCACTTCATTTAGCCTCCAGTTGGCACCTTCCTAGAAACCCCTCCTCTGTGCCTTTTCTTCCCTGGCTTTATTTTTCTTCAGAGCACACATGTCTGAATCTAGATAACATAATGTCTTTATTTGTTTGTTATTTACCTGCCCCACCCCCACACTACAATGTGAGCTCTATTTATCTGTCTTGTTCACTGTTATGTGTGTAGGGCTTGTACCAATTTCTGGTGCCCAAATATTAAGTGAATGAATAAATCATCCCCCAATGCCAGACTGACTTCTGTATTTTTTTAATCTCAGTGTGTGACACCATTCCCACCCCCAGTCACTCAAATCGGAAACTTCCATCGTCGTCTCCATGCCCCCACCTTTCAACATCCAATAGTCACCAACTCCTACCAGTTTTACCTCATAATTAATTCTCATCTCTGTTTCCCATCTCCATTTCTGTGACCACCACCTTATTTCAGGTCACCAAACCTTTCTCCTCTATTATTGCAGCTTTTAATGTGCTTCCTGTCTCTGTTTTTAACCACCCAAATCCAGCCAAAGTGGAAGCCAGAGGGGTCTTTTTAAAAAGCAGGTCTGATCCTACTGCTTTCCTTTGGAAAACTCTTTCATGGTCTTAATCAACTGCAGGATCAAGTCCAAGCTCCTTAGCATGCCATGGAAGAGACTAATCTGGTCACACAACGTGCCGCCCCTTGCTTTATACCAACAGTGGAATGTGGTACACAGTTTCTTGCCTCCATACTTAAACTGTCCGCTCAGCCTGGAATGATTCTCCTTGCCTCTGCCTCCTCCCTTCTGGTGGATTCTTCCCCTCATTCTTTTAAGCTTCAGCTTTGGGGTCACCTGGGTTCTGTGTGCTCTTGTGCATTTTCCTTATCACTGTATCTGCACTTACAACATTATCTGTCCATGTATTTGCCTCCTTAATTAGACTGGGAACTCACTGAGGGAAAGGGATGTGTGTTATTCATCTTTCTAGTCCCCTCGTCTAACTCGGTGACGTAAGCATAATAGTTCTCAAATATGTGAATAGATGAAAGAAGAATGTATGACCTGTCTAGTTGGGTCTCTGGCTGAATTCTGGTCACTGTCATCAACTGATGGCATGAAATTGCATTTCCACAATCTGAAAAATATCAGTGTAATCTGTAAAATGGGAATTTATTATGTGCTTTGTGTTATGGAATGTTCTGTTTACACTTTTCAGAATGTGCCCAGTCTTATCTTCGCCATTGTCCTACTAAGACCAAAAGTCAATTTAACAAAAATTAAAAAGAAAAAAAAGAGGACCATTTTAAGACTGAATTCATTGGTTTCTTTATCATAGGAAGGGTTTTCTCAAACAAGAAAGCGGCATTTTTTTGCAGTAGTAAAGTAATTTTGTTTTTATTATGACATGAATTTTTTTAGGCATGTGGGCAATACAGCTTAATGGATAATTTCTTAAGGAATAGTGTATGCTTAGTTGAAAATTAATGCTTCTTCCCCCAGAGTACATGCTGGATTTGAGTCCTTAATGTAAAAACAAATGTTTCTGTTGAGGAACTTTATCATCAACTTGTTGGAATTCATGCCCAGAATATTTTAAGTTGAACAGTTCTGTCGCAGTGGCATGTCCGGATTCACTAAGAAAGGCACTGTGCAAATGCTGCTGTAGACTTTTTAAAAGCTAGGAATGCTGCCTGTTACTGAAATGGCAGAGAAAAGCCAGTGTATCAGTCCATTTTCTGTTGCTTATAACAGAATACCTGGAACTGGGTCATTTATAAAGAGAAAGAATTCATTTCTTACAGTTACGGAGGCTGGGAAGTCCAAGGTCGAGGGGTTGCAACTGGTAAGAATCTTCTTGCTGGTGGAGACTCTCTGAAGAGTCCAGAGGTGGTGCAGGGAGGCTGAGCATGCTAATGTGCTAGCTCGGGTCTCTCTTCCTCTTCTTATAGAGCCACCAGTACCCCTCCCATGATAACCCCTTAATCCATTAACCCATTAATCCATGAATAGAGCCCTCATGATTTAATCACCTCTTGAAGACCCCACCTCTCAATACTGCCACATTGGGGATTAAGTTTCAACAAGTTTTGAAAGAGACATTCAAACCATAACAACCAGTTCCAAACTGAAGTAAGTGTTTGAATCTGCACAGTGGCTTTAAAATTCTGTTTTACTGAGCCCTGAATTTCTGCAACATTGTCTTGGGGCCACCTATAAGTGGATTCAAGAGATGAAACTGAAGCTGTGCCTCATTCCCACTGCAACCAGAGCAATAACCCTGGGATCTGGCTTGAAGAGGGTGGTTCTTTATTATATTTCACTTGATATTTGACTTGATTTAGTTGAATATAGCTGGGATTGTGTTCTATAACATAAGAACAATTTTAAGTGAATAAAACTAGATATGAGTTCAAATAGTAAGATTCTAAATAGCTCAAGAAGAGTAAAAAACATGAAAAATCTTTTAGATTTTCATATTCTAATTCTTACAAGTGAAGAAGAAGGGAGACCCCACTGTCTCAGAAACTAGTGCTGATTAGCACAAATTTAAAGGGTTATGGTCACATAAATCAATAGGCCAGGTACTACATCTGGGAACTTTAAAGAGGCATATGCTGTGAAGATATTTTCAGGAATGCTGATGGCCAGAATGAATTGGTGTTTTTGGAAGCATCCAAAAAATAATCAGAAATGTATTGTTTTAATTTATGTGTAAACCAAGGAGGAAGACATCTTCCTGCCGAGGGGGAGGGAGTAATGATAACAGATGCCAGGAGACATCCAATAGAGGTAGGAGAAATGCCAGTAGGTTGAGTTGGGCACATGGCCTGGTCCTCATAGTGGAGGATACATGGAATCTAAAAATTCAAGACTTGTGAGCTTGGTGCCCATCCCTGGCAAAGTCTTCAGCCAATTTAGCAGATGGCTCTTGGGAAAGGTGCTCCAGAGTGGGCTTATTAAAACCAAGTCACAGTAAACTTCCTGTGCTTCCTTTATTGAAGTCAAGAATTACTCTTGACTTCAGCAATATATTTATTAGGCTGTTTATGATAACTAATACATGTTCCTTTTTCACCAGGAACAAAGAAACTGAGTTGGGGGGAAGGGTAGGTGGGGTGAGGCTCATGTCAGCTGAAAAGAAAAGCCAGGAAGGCAGGACAATACCTCCTTGTGGCCAGCTTGATGGAGCCAGATAGAGTCTGCTTGAGAAAGCAGTGGGGAGCTTAGAAAAGCTACCATGTTTAGGTGCAGACTGTCTCCTAATACTACATTTCTCAAACTGTGAACCATGAGCTACCTGAAACCTTTGGAGATACTGGTGTTTATTTAAAATGAGCTCACCCAGAATCAGAATCTTTGGAGACATAGCCCAGGAATCTATACTTTCAACAAGCTTTCCAGATAATTGTCAAACACACATAAATTTCAGAATTATTGCTTTGAAGATAAGATTATTCACTGTGAAGAAAGTTCTCCAGTTAGAGAAATAGAGGAACTCTTTAGTTGTTTTATGAGCAGATTCATTTTTTGTATATTATTGTGACCTAGAAATTTCTGATCTTTTACATTTAATTGCCCAAGGTCAAGCCCAACCCTATTGCCATCTGCTGACAGCCACTTATGCTCCAAAAGCAGGGCCGATAAGGCAAATCTCTTGAGCATTAAAATGGAAACTTGGCATCAGGTAAAATCTTTAGGTAAAAAGCAACGGGGCATTCTAAAAGAAACTTAGTCCTATACAATTCCTTGAGAAAGTCAGTCTCTACGCTGCCTGGATTGAGTGCAGTCGTGTCCCAGTACATCTGTAACAACCAGTTCTCCAGAATAAAAAAAGTATGCATAAATTATGTGCAACTAAGTTTATTATAAATGTTACTCATATAAAGGATGTGCAGCACACAATTCATAATAAAATACACGATGTGCTTTATTGATTACATTACAATTGATTCTCACAGAATGCTTTCCTTCATTTTTGTCAAACTCTTGTATCCATAGCAACCTTTGCTTGCAGCTGACAAATGAGAATAGATTCAACACGCATGATGATTGATAGTTTCATGTATGTTAACAAATAAGACAAAAGTGAAATAACGACGATACGTCAGAACTTTCAATTGTCAATAATGTAAGCAACTTCTTGAATCAGATAACAATTTTTGATTACTGGAAGAATATATCCTCAATTTTTTGTGCTGTTCACAGTGTAATGATTACAGACAAGACATACTCTTCATCTGTGTTATCAACATTTTCTTCATCACTTTCATAAGATTTTTGTAAGACATCATTTTCATAAGACATCAACAAAGTAATAAATCAAAATCAAACCCTGATTTGCGTTTGCAGTTTCTGTGGTGTAAATGCTCCTAACACAGACCATTTCAAGTTACCAATGTGACATTACTGAACGCGGAGTTGGGAAGAGATGCACACACAGTAGCACATGAATATCTATTAATAATATTTCCACCACACAGATATTATAGGTGTAAATAACACTGAGCACACAGATAATAGTAAATTGTAGTAAAATGAGTAGGAAATGATGACTTATGAGTAGTTATCTTTGTTTTCAATATAATTTATTTAACTGTAAGTTTATATAGTTTAATTTTTAAAATATTGGCTGTGTTTAATCACCAGCTCCCAAAATTCCTAAAAATTTAACAATTGGCTCTTACAAGCTTCTGTGAGCTTCTGTGAGTAATTATAGTCCATTACTTAATAGGAGGAAGTTTTCTGAAGTCACAGATATGTGACAGGGTTATGTCCCTGGTTTTATATAGGAACACAGATGTGCTTCTCAGGTGCATTTTTATATTTTCACAAAAATACAACTCTTCTAAAGCAGAACATGGCAGTAACATGCCTGACAAATGTGTCCTGCCCCTGGGCATCAGAGCGAGAGGAATTCCTAAACAGATGAGGCCAGATCCAATAGAACAGGTTTCCTCTGTCATGTCTGGGAATCCATTTATGACTCATTGCTCTTTGCCAGCTCTGTGTTTTGCATCAGTAGATATTCTGACACGTGAAGGTACCTCTCTTGTGTTGCATCCTACTGATTTCGGCAAAACTGTTGTTGATACCTGGGCACTCTCTACAAGCCTTTCTGAATACAGTGATGCTATGACATTATTGCTTTTTTACTTTTCCACTGTGTTTATTGTACACTTGTTCTGTAAAAGGGCATTCAGGTTGTAATTAAAATTTGATGGCAGCCTGGCTGTTGCCACGAGAGTAGATTTTTGGAGCTGTTTGTTCAAAGCCAGATATAGAGTTTATTTGGAAGTTTGTTAAGTTTTCGGAACTGAATGTTTGAGGCTATCTGTCACATGTAAAGAGATTAGGATTTGAACCACAACCTTTACATAAATTCTTATTAAAAACAGTGATGTGGAGTGGTTTCTTTCAAAACATTTTTGGATATTCATGGAATAAGTAATATGCCTCTAATACACAATCGTATTCTTTTTTCCTGTTTTCTCACTGTTATGCTTGCAAGCAAATTATTAAGTAATTTCCCTCTGCTCCCTAAGAGCATTTCCTGTTTCCCACTGTTGGTACCTGGGCTCTATCAATATTTTCTATACTGACCCCTGTAATTATGGTACAGGGGCCTATTTAAACAGAACTTTGCTTGCCGAATGAATATAAACACAAAATTGCCTTAAGTTGTTAATTGTACTTTCCTGCTGTGGACATTGGCCGTGACCCAGCAACTTGGCTGCTATTTCAGCCGTAAGAGAGATTCTGCAGGCCCTTGAAAACTACCTCAAGTAAAAATGCTTGTGAGGTCCTCTGATAATTGGGGTCCTCTCAATAGTGTAATAAAATTTTACATTTATGAAATGAAAAAGCAACATTTTTTTCATATAAGAAACAATAAAGTAAAACCAAGAATCTTTTGGTTGGAGGGAGATGCAGAACCCTTTCAGAGCACTGATGCCATCTTTCCATTTTCTCTTCAAGCCAAGCCAGGTGTGTGTAGATCTCTTAGGATATGTGCAGCTGATTCCATGGCTCTGGTTCTGGGCAAAAAATGGAACCACAGTCGAGGCCTTTTATAAGACAACCTTTGGCCAGGTAGGTATGGAGGTGTGAGCTCACAGTGGCAGGCAGGTAGACAGATGGCAGGCTAGGCACCCCGGGCTCCATAGTGCTGATGACAGGTGCCTATGACAGAGGGAAATTATTTAATAATAATTACAGTTCCTCTGGGGCACACCTCCCAAAGCACTGCACACAGGTGCCAACCCAGGGACCTCTTCAGTGGCCATCTGGGTCCTCCAGCTCAGGGTAACCTGTAGGCAGCACTGTGGGAAGTTTCTGAGAGCAGTAACCTTCTCAGGTGCTTTGCTGTGCTTTCTGGCGGCTGTTTCCCTTGAGACAGAGCCCCTTCTGATCCATTTTTAAAATACCAAAAAATAAAATAACTTTCAACCAAAAATCCTCCCAGATTGACTGGCAAAATTAGAACATTAGTAAGCCATAAGGGCTAAATTGATGGTTGCTATGCTCATGATTTAGTTCTAACTTCCCCCCTCCACCCCCCGCCCCCGCCGACTGGCACCACTACCACAAGAGGCTGGTTGTTGATCAATTTTTCCAGAATTTGAATGTTTCAGCTTCCTAGTTTAAAGCATGTTTTCTTTATATTACATTTAACTTCTCCACATTTTATTTACAATTTTAATTATAATTATTCAATTAACATATGCACAGTGTAAAAAAACCCACACATTACTGGAACAAAAAAAGAGAAAAAACTTTAATATTTACCTGTGGGTCCACTCCCAGTGGCAACCATTTTTATTTACTTTCTAGTTTTAGGTTTCTGGTAATTCCCTCCATACTATAAATAATATACTTGTACTTTAATTTTTTGATACCAATTTTTTGATATATATATACAAACAAGATGAGAAATTTTCTCATTTTCAATTTTTATTCATTGTGTTATTTTGGGTTACTTTATTGATTACACTTTAAACTTAAAAATTTTAAATTTATGTTTCATATTGTATCTAGATATCCCTGAACTCCCCACTTTGTCAAATGAGTATATTGGTTGGCTAATTGTGCTGTTCTTATTTCACTGTGATAGTAAAATTTTTAATTCTGTGTTATAATTAAGTCATCCATATATGTTAATTCTAAATCTAAACATTAGATACCAACAAACTGTGTTTGTTTATGGTACATTTAAAGCTTTCTTAACTGATGTCCAGATATCTGACTGGCCAGAATTATCAGGGCTTTCCTTTTATTCTAGAAAACATTTCAATAGATAACCATGGCATGCTGAATGCTCACAGATAGCAGATCCACAAGTACTCTTGTTTATTTCTGCTCACGTAAGTTAAGCTGAATGCTTTGTAAGAGACAGTTATTTTTTTCAAACTTGTTTATTCTGTTGTACTTTATTGCAATTATGTAATTTAATTAAATATTACATATATAGTACTGACAAAATATGAATTCTAGAAGACATTTGTTTCTACGAAAACTGAAGTGAATGCTTTATAAGAATCGGTAAAGGCAAGTTATTATTATTATCTTTTTAGGAGTGGAGGACCAACTGGGAAAAATTGAAAAACAATGCTAAAAATCTAGGAGGATTCTCCTCTTGAATTGAGCCATAGATGTTCTTTAACTTCTTTTTCTACTGTAAAGAAATTCAAGTTAAGCACAAAGAAACTGCATTATGGCTATTTTTGATATAAGAAAGACAACACACAACTATAATCAGAGGGCCCATATTCAAAGAAAAGAATTTTACTCTATATCAAAAGATTGGTGAATTAATATTTTCAATTAAGATAAAATATTTACAGTAAAATAAAATATTTAATGTTTAAAAGGAGGGTGATTTTTTTGCTTTAACTGACTTTTTCAATTAACTTGTCCCAATCATATTAGCTGAGAAGACTTTCTAATATTAGAGTACAGTGATTATGAGTACCCTTCAGCAAGTTACTTCACCTTTCTGTGCCTAGATTTCCTCGTCTGTTAATTTGTAGTAATCGTAGGATTTTCATGATGATCAATGAATCATTTTATCGCCGCATTGACACTTGTTAGGCACTCAGATGTGGAGCTATTGTTATCACTATTACACTATTGTATTTTTTTTAAATTTGTAATTACTGAGCCATGTAGTGTGATTAGACCCTCAGAAAAGGCAATGTACTTCTATGTTGTTACTCTTGTGCCACTTGAAAGATTCAGTTCCTTGCATCTATAGCCAGGGTGGGGAACCTGCAGCCTTAACGTCACATGTGGCCTTCTAGATCCTTAAGTGTGGCCTTTTGACTGAATCCAAATTTTACAGAACAAATCCTTTTATTTGTATTAATACTTTCTTTGTCTTTTATATTTATATTTTATTTTTAAAATGAATGCATTTAAAATAACAAAAAATAAAATAAGTTTTCACCAAAAATCCTCCCAGATTAACTGGCAAAATTAGAACATTAGTAAGCCATTAGGGCTAAATCGATGGCTGCTACACTCATGATTTAGTTCTAACTCCCCCCACCTGACTAGCACCACTACCGCAAGACGCTGGTTGTCAAAAGTTTATGGGGGTCAAGTATACCAATCTGTTATCAGCTTTGGACAACAGTGCACTGTGTTTCTGTTTAAAGTGCAGTTTGTGAATAGTTGCAGAGCTGAACAGTATTTTTTAATTATGTCTGCTTAACAGCCCATCATGTCAAAGAAGACCAAGAAAATCCTGAAGGAAGAAAACAAATTTTTTAATGAGGATTGAGAATTGCAATATTATCTTGTTTCTGCTAAAGATAAAATGATTTGCTTGCTTTGTGATACTGTAGTATCAGCATTAAAGAAATTCAATGCTCATCTGCATTGTAACACTCATAAGGACCACAAATATTTTATATTAGAGGGAGAGGTGGAAAAGGTTGTATTGCAGAAATTGAAGGATGAAAAGCAAAACCAAAGACAATTCTTTCAAGCAGCATTAAGACCTGGAAATAATGCCACTGAAGCAACTTATAAAGTAGCCTATATACTTGGGAAAAAAAGGGAAGTCATTCAGTGATGTCGAAATTGTGAAAGAATGCATAGATGAAGTTGTAGGGTGCTTAGAGCCCGATAACATTTCAAAGTACAAACAACTGCCTCTTTCAAGGAGAACCATAACTGATCGGCAGCATGAATTAACCTTCAGCTTAACAGAACAACTTCATGCAATACTTCAAAAGGAAAATATATATTATTCGATCGCTTTGGATGAATCAACTGCTACTACTGATTGTGTGCAGGTTTTATACTTCATTCTGGTCATAACATAAGATTTTCTTTGCTATGAAGAGTTACTCGCTTTGGACACTCTTGCAAACAGAATACAAGGAATAGATATCTTCAATAACTTTCAAGATAAATGTTATGAAGTTAGACTGAATTTGGTAAATTTAGTGAGTGTATGTACAGACAGTACACATTCCATGACAGGAAAACATAAAGGGTTTATTGCACAGATAAAAAATAAAGTATTAACAGATCCAGATGCTTTCATTTCTTTTCATTGTAACTTATGTCAGCAAAATCTCTATGCTAAAGATATTATTTTAAGTGACACTTTGCAACAAGTTATAAGTATTGTTAACTATATTCGTGCAAATACAACACGACATCATCAGTTTTGTAACATGCTAAAGTTGAACTATGAGGTATTCAGTGTGGATTTGCCCTATCATTCTAAAGTATGTTG
>CAUYSK010009388.1:0-27768 GCA_963575035.1 Avahi laniger
GGGACTACAGACATGCGCCACCATGCCCGGTTAATTTTTTCTATATATATATTTTTAGTTGTCCAGATCATTTCTTTCTATTTTTTAGTAGAGACAGGGTCTCGGTCTTGGTCAGGCTGGTGTCGAACTCCTGACCTTGAGTGATCCACCTGCCTCGGCCTCCCAGAGTGCTAGGATTACAGGCATGAGCCACCACGCCCCGCCCTAAATTTTATATAGAACTAGAAAAGACCCTAAGTAGCCAAAGCAATTTTGAGAAAGAAGAAAATAAAGCTGGAAGCATCACACTTCCTGATTTCAATACCTACATTACAAAGGTATAGTAATCAAAACAGAACAGGGGCAGGTGGAGGTAAAACAACAACAGTATGATATTGGCACAAAAATACACCAACAGAACAGAATAGAGACACCAGAAATAAACTCATGTATATAAAGTCAACTAATCTGTGACAAGGACTCCAAGAATACAAAATGAGGAAAGGATAGTCTCTTCAATAAATGGTGTTGGAAAAACTGGATATCCAAATGCAAAAGAATGAAACTGCAGCTTTATCTTACACCATACATAAACTAACTGGAAATGGATTAAAGATTGAAATGTTAAGACTTGAAACTATAAAATTCCTAGGGGAAAAAAACATAGAAAAAAGCTCCTTGACATTGGTCTTGCAATGATTTTTTTGGATATGATACCAAAAGCATAGGCAACAACAGCAAAAATAAACAAGTAGGTTACATCAAACTAAAAGGCTTCTGTAAAGAAAAGGAAACAACAAAATAAAAAGGCAACCTATGGAATGGGAAAAAATATTTGCAAGCTTCATACTACATGATAAAGGGCTAATACACAATATATATAATGAATTCATACAATGCAATTGCAAAAAAAAAAAATCAGAAAACAGGCAAAAGACCTAAATGGACATTTTGCCAAAAATAAATGACCAACAAGTATATGAAAAGATGCTCAACATTACTAATCATAAGGGAAATTCAAATCAAAACCACAATGAGATATGGCCTCACACCTGTTAGAATGGCTATCATCAAAAAGACAACAGATACCAAGTTCTGGCAAGGGTGTCAAGAAAGAGGAACACTGTACACTGTTGATGGGAATGTAAATTGGTACAGCCATTACAGAAAACAATATGGAGGTTAATTAAAATAAAAATTAAATTAAAAATAGAACTACCACAACTCGGGAATCACACCTCTGAGTGTATATCCAAAGAAAATGAAATCAGCATCTCAAAGAGATAATCTGTACCTCTATGCTCACTGTAGCATTATTCACAATACCCAAGATATGAAAACAACCTAAGTATCTGACAACAAATTAACAGATAAAGAAAATGTGGCAGGCCAGGTGTGGTGGCTCACGCCTGTAATCCTAGGACTCTGGGAGGCCGAATAGGGAGGATTGTTTGAGCTCAGGAGTTTGAGACCAGCAAGAACAAGAGCAAGAGCCCATCTCTACCAAAAATAGAAAAAATTAGCCGGGCATAGTGGCACGCACCTGTAGCCCCAGCTACTAGGGAGGCTGAGGCAGGAGGATCGCTTAAGCCCAGGAGTTTGAGGTTGCAGTGAGCTATGATGATACCACTGCACTCTACCCAGGGCAACAGAAACTCTGTCTCAAAAAAAAAAAAGAGTTCTCAAGCACATTCAGCAAATAAAGTTCACCTACAATAATTCAGTCATTTATAAAAATCACCTAAAATAAATGGTAAAGACAAAATAAGCCAGAAATAAAGGAATATTCTAAAACTCAATATTATTTAAATCACATTTTTGGTCAAAAGGACTAACATGTACAAAGAGATATTTTGCAATGGCCTAAAAATAACAAAGAATCCATGCTTTCCCTATTCATTTGAAATGTCACCTTTATAACATGCTACATTTTACCACAGACCTATTTCTGAACTCATCCTACTAATCTATTTATAGTATTTTTTAATAGGCGGTAGCTTAAGTATCCCTCAATTATTCTTCTTTTTAAAAATTCTCTTAAGAAGCTGGGTGTGACAGTGTGTGCCTATAGTCCCAGCTACTCGGGAGGCTAAGACAGGAGATCACTTGAGCCCAAGAGTTTGAAGCCACAGTCGCTGTGATTGTGCCTGTGAATAACCACTACACTCCAGCCTAGGCAAGACTCTGTCTCTTTAAAAAAGAAAAAGAAAAAAGACAGAAAAAAATTCTAAGTATTTTTTCAAATGAACTTTAGAAGCAACTTGCAAAATTAAAAAAAAAAAAACTCTTGAAATTTTGATTGAAACTGACTAAATTTATACACTAAGGAATCGATCATTATAATATTGTCTTCCTTAATTATAGTACTCTATATTTTGTATTCTACTTTATATTTTAATCTTTTATTTTTTAAAATGATACAAAATTATAAGCACATTAAAAGTATCAGATAGCATATGAACTCTGACTTAAGTATTCATTTTCTAAATTATTATTTCAAAATATTTATTACAGGTGTATAAAGTTTTTGGTTACATGTATCGATTATGTTATGCCTGAGTCAGGCTTATAAATGTGCCCATCACCCAGATAGTGTTTAGTGGATAGTGTTGATTGTACCCATCAGTAGGTTTTCACCCATCCCTCTCTCTGCTCTCCCCCCTGCTTGATTTCCACTGAGTCTTACTTCCCTCTGTGCACACATATGTTCATAGGTTAGTTCCAATAGCAAGTATATGTGGTGTTCGTTTTCCCATTCGTTAGATACTTCACTTAGGATAATGGTCTCCAGTTCCATCCAAATTGTTGCAAAAGGCCTTAATTCATGCTTCTTCATGGTGGAGTAATATTCCATACAATACATATACCACATTTTGTTAATCCATTCATGAATTGATGGGCACTTGGGTTGATTCCACATCTTTGCAATTGTGAATTGTGCTGCAATGAACATTCAAGTGGAGGTGTCTTTTTGATAAAATGACTTCTTGTCCTTTGGGTAGATACACAGTAGTTGGATTTCTGGATCAAATGGTAAATCTACTTTTAGTTCTTTGAGGAATCTCCATCCTGTTTTCCATAGATGTACTAATTTGCAGCACCACCAACAGCCTATAAAAAGCGTTCCTTTCCCTCTACATCCATGCCAGCATCTATTGTTTTTGGACTTTTTAATAAAAGCCATTCTAACTGGGGTAAGGTGATATCTCATTGTGCTTTTAATTTGCATTTCCCTGATGATTAGTGACATTGAGCATTTTTCCATGTTTATTGGCCATTTGTCTATCTTCTTTTGAAAAGCTTCTGTTCATATCTTTTGCCCATTTTTTAATGGGGTTAGTTTTTTCTTGCTGATATGAGTTCTTTACAGATTCTAGATATTAGCCCTTTATCAGACACCCAGTTTGTGAATATTTTCTCCCATTCTGTAGGTTGTCTATTTGCTCTGTTGATTATTTCTTCAGCTATACAGAAGCTTTTTAATTTGATCAAGTCCCATTTATTTATTTTTGTTGTTGCTGTGATTGCCACTGAAGTCTTCCTCATACATTCTTTGCCTAGGCTGATATCTAGAAGAATTTTTCCAATATTTTCTTCTAAAATTCTTGTGGTTTCATGCCTTAAAGTCTTTTATCCATCTTGAATTAATTTTTGTGAGTGGAGAGATATATGGATCCTGTTTCATTCTTCTGCATGTGGCTATTCAATTTTCCTAGCACCATTTATTGAATAGGGATTCTTTTTCGCAGTGTATATTATCGTCTGTTTCGTCAAAGATCAGTTGGCTGTATGTGGATAGTTTTGGGTTCTCTGTTCTGTTCCATCGGTCTATGCCTCTATTTTTGTGCCAATACCATGCTGTTTTGGTTACAATAGCCTTGCAGTATAGTTTGAAGTCTGGTAATGTGATGCTTCCAGATTTGTTCTTTTTGTTTAAGATCCTTTGGCTATTCGGGCTCTTTTCTGGTTCCAAACAAAGCATAGAATTATTTTTTCTAGATCTGCAAAATATGATGTTCGTATTTTGATGGGGATTGCACTCAATCTGTAAATCACTTTGGGTAGTATGGACATTTTTACAATGTTGATTGTACTGATCCATGAGCATGTTTTTCCATTTGTTTGTGTCATCTGCAGTGTCTTTCCTCAGTGTTTTGTAGGTCTCTTGGTAGAGATCTTTCACCTCCTTGATTAAGTATACTTCAAGGTATTTTATTTTCTTTGTAGCTATTGTGAATGGTATTCTTTTTTTTTTTTTTTCTGGAGACAAGAGTCTTACCCTGTCATCCTAGGTAGAGTGCAGTGGTGTCATCATAGCTCACTGCAACCTCAAACTCCTGGGCTCAAGTCATCCTCCTGCCTCAGTCTCCCAAGTAACTGGGACTACAGGCACACACCATGACACACGGCTAATTTTTCTAATTTTTCTTTAGTACACGGGTCTCACTTTTGCTCAGGCTGGTCGCAAACTCCTGAGCTCAAGCAATCCTCCCACCTCAACATCTGAGTGCTAGGATTACAGGCGTGAGTCACCACACCCAGCCTCTTTCTTGCGATAATAATTCTAAGAATTTCTTTTTCTTAAACCAATAGTGAGTAAACCACCAAATCTCATCACTCCCAAATATTTATAGTATCTAATTCCTATAAACAAGGGATTCTCCTAAATAAATACAATCAACCATCAAAAATCAGAAAGTGAACACTGATACCATACTACCATCTAATCCATAGGCCCCATTCAAATTTCATCATTTACCCTAACATGCTTTACAAATATGCAATAAAAGATAAAATCCAGGATGATCTCTTATTATATTTACTTATCATGTCTCTTTAGTTTCTTCCAATCAGAATAATTCTTCAGTGTTTCCTTGATGCTTTTGAGGAATACTACACCAGTCATTTCACTAGTTTCTCAATTTGTGTTGGTTTCATGTTTCCTCATGTTTGCATTTAGGTTATACATTTTTGGCAGGAATATAACAGCAGTATTAACTATGATCTCACTACAGGCATTGTACAATTTCAATATCTCTCATTCAAAGTGTTACCTTGATTACTTGATTATGATGGTGTTTCCAGGTTTCTCTACTGCAAGGTTAATCTTTTTCCTTTTGTAATTAATAAGTATTTTGTAGGGAGGTAATATGAGACAATGTAAATATCCTTTTAGTCAGCTGGATAGTATTCCCACCCGCATATAAAAAGATATGTCTACCCAGAAACTGTGAGTGTGACCTTATTTGGAAAAAAGGTCTTTGCAGATATAATTAGGTTAAGAATCTTTTTTTTTTTTTTTTGAGACAGAGTCTCACTGTGTTGCCCGGGGCGAGTGCCATGGCATCAGCTTAGCTCACAGCAACCTCAAACTCCTGGGCTCAAGCGATCCTATTGTCTCAGCCTCCCGAGTAGCTGGGACTACAGGCATGCGCCACCATGCCCGGCTAATTTTTTTTTTCTATATATTTTTAGCTGTCCAATTAATTTCTTTCTATTTTTAGTAGAGACGGGGTCTCGCTCTTGCTCAGGCTGGTTTTGAACTCCTGAGCTCAAACAATCCACCCGCCTCGGCCTCCCAGAGAGCTAGGATTACAGGCGTGAGCCACCGCGCCCGGCCTTAAACTGAAATTCTTGATGCGGCAGCTATTTCATACTTATTTTAGTACTGCTTCAATGTTTAGCAAGCAACATGCATTAGTAAATATGGAGTGATAAAACAAGTACTTTCATTACGATCATAGAATTAATCACGGGGGTGAAAGAAGGGTGACAAGGAAGTTTAAGGAAGAGCCGGTTTCCTTATAGGGATGCTTAAAAATGGATATTTAAAGAGTCAATTAACCTCTCTGTAAAATGTGGCTATCAGATGCTCTACATGACAATACCCTTCTATCTTTCAAAATTGGGATTTCATGTCTTTTTCAGCCTTGTTATTGGTATCCTCAAACTGATTGGAGTTCTCAGCGATACAGTTCGTTGTCTGCTTGATAAATGCTGTACTAATGTAACCGATGACCAGAAGGAGAGTAGAGGCAAATCCGATTTTTGAGGACAAGTCTGATTAGGTAGATAAGGCCCAAGCCTGCCTCAGATTGACTTTCGTTTTGTTAATGCTACACAAAACCTTGTTCAGACTTTTAGTACTCAGTTAAGAGTTCTGTAATAGCTAACCTTGCCAATTCCAGTGTGTAAATAATAGCGTTTTTGATAAAATATGGACAGGGTGTTATGATAAAGGTATTTTGGAATTTTTTTTCATGGTTGATAGGCCAGATTGGTTTCCTTACTTTGAATTAAGATTTATTTTGTGGCCCGGTCGTAATGGCTCACGCCTGTAATCCTAGCACTCTGGGAGGCCGAGGCAGGTGGATTGTTTGAGCTCAGAAGTTCGAGACCAGCCTGGACAAGAGTGAGACCCTGTCTCTACTAAAAATAGGAAGAAATTGGCCAAACAACTAAAAATAGAAAAAATTAGCCGGGCATGGTGGCGCGTGCCTGTAGTCCCAGCTACTTGGGAGGCTGAGGCAAGAGGATCGCTTGGGCCCAGGAGTTTGAGATTGCTGTGAGCTAGGCTGACACCACGGCACTCTAGCCCAGGCAAGAGAGTGAGACTCTGTCTCAAAAAGAAAAAAAAAATGATTTATTTTGTGAATGAAAATATTTCATTAATCATTCCTGTCAATCTTCATAGCATTTTTTGTGTAGGATTATGTTTTGGTCCATTTTCTGTTGCTTATAACAAAATACTTGAAACTGGATAATTTATAAAGAAAAAGGATTTATTTCTTACAGTTATGGAGGCCTGAGATGTTCAAAGGCTGCATCTAGTGAGAGGCGTCTTACTGGTGGGACTCCCTTACAGTGCAGGGTATCACATGGCAAGGAGGCTGAGTGTGCTAATGTGCTCAGGTCTCTCTAGCTCTTAAAAAGCCACCAGTTCCACCCCCATGATAATCCATTAATCCATGAGTGGATTAATCCATTCCTGAAGGCAGAGCCCTCATGATCCTATCTCCTCTCAAAGGCCCCACTTTTCAATGTTGCCACATTTGGGATTAAGTTTCTAACACATGAAATTTGGGGGACACATTCAAACCACAGTGGATTAGTATTATTTCTTTCTGAAATATTTCATAGAATTCACCAGTTAAGCCATCCGAACTTGGGCTTTCCTTTGTAGGGAGATTTTTAATTAGTACGGGTAATTCCTTTACTTGTTATAAACCTAATCAAATTTTTAATTTCTTTTTAAGTAAATTTTGCTAATTTGTATTGTTCTATGAATTTTTCATTTCATCTAAATTGTCTAATTTGTTGGTATAAAGTTTTTCATAATATTCTCTTATAACCCTTTGAATTTCTGTAAGGTTGGTAGTGCTATCTCTTCTTTCATTCCTGATTTTGGTAATTTGTGTTCTCTCTCTCTCTTTTTTCTTCTTCCTTTTTCTTTTTCTTTTGAGATAGAATCCCGCTCTGTTTCCTGGGCTAGACTGCAGTGGTATCATCCTAGCTCACAGCAACCTCAAACTCTTGTGCTCAAGCAATCCTACTGCCTCAGCCTCTTGAGTAGCTGGGGCTACAGGCACGTGCCACCATGCCTGGCTAATTTTTATTCATTATTTTGTAGAGATGGGGTTCTTGATATGTTGCCCTGGCTGGTCTGAAACTCCTAGCCTCAAGCATTCCTTCTGCCTTGGCCTCCCAAAGTGCCGGAATTACAAGCATGAGCCACTGCACCCGGCCTCTTTTTTTTCTGGTCAGTGTAGCTAAAGGTTTATCAATTTTGTTGATGTTTTCGAAGGAAAAAGATCTTTTGGTTTCACTGATTCTTTCTTATTTTTTTATTTCATTGATTTCCACTCTATCTTTATTATTTTCTTGCAGGCAAGTATGCCACAGACTCCCTGTTCTTACCTAAGTCCAACAGTTTTTCTCAATCTATCATTTGCCTTTGGTTGATTTCCAGCATCCTGAAATGGTGTTTTTGGATAATTTCACCTGCTGTATAGCTGTCTTGGGAGAAGGATTTGCTGATCTTTTCAGTCTGCCATTTCTGTGAGTCTCCTGTAGTACTATTGGATTTAAAACATTTGAATTATTAATACTTAAATGAAAGATGCTAGGTGCAACATGTGAACTTTAGATTTTTTTTTGTTATAGAGTCTCACCTGTTGCCCAGGCTAGAGTGCCATGGTGTCAGTCTACTCATAGCAACCTCAAACTCCTGGGCTCAAGGGATCCGCCTGTCTCAGCCTCCCGAGTAGCTGGGACTACAGGTGCTTGCCAGCATGCCTGGCTAATTTTTTGTTTCTGTTTTTGGTCACCCAGCTAATTTTTTTCTATTTTTAGTAGAGACTGGTCTCACTCTTGCTCAGGTTGGTCTCGAACTCCTGAGCTCAAGGGATCCCCCCTGCCTCTGCCTCCCAGAGTGCTAGGATAATAGGTGGGAGCCACCATGCCCAGCCTTGATATTGTTTTAACTTTGGTGGTAGAAATGGATACATAAATGTTTCTTTTTCAAAAACAAGTAACAGTAGCTCTTTGTTCCAACAATTAGGAAGATGTCAAGGGCCTGTTTCAAAAAGAACATTGCTACCCTTGGAAAATGATCTGGGAAAATATTTATATTTCTGTGCTTTAAGTTTTGTAGAAGCTTATAGAACACCTAATGAACCTGGCTTAAATATTGTATCATATATATGTGAAATAGTTCTAGACACACACACAGGTATATAGATATGTATCTATATATCTATGTGTGTGTGTGTATGCATATATTTATGTATGTATGTGCAGCTGGAAGTATTTTCATGGGCTTCACAAAATTTTTACAATGGAAAAGCTTTGAGGTGCAGTGTGAACTTTTAAATAATTTCATTTTACATGAAAAATGTGTTAAATATCATTCAGTTGCTACATATCTTATATATACCATTTCCTTTACTTGCATAGAATTATTTTAATAATTATTTTATAATAATCATATTTAATATGATAAAAATAAAAATAAGCTTTGCTTAATGATCTGAACATTTAGTAAAATTTGGTAAATAAGTACCTTCTTTATTTAGTAAATAAGTACACACCTTATTATTTAGATTTTTGAATGGGCTGAAATGATTAGGAGGTTTAGGGATTCAAGAAACCTGGCATACACATGTTATTTCTCTCTCTCTCTCTCTCTCTTCCTCTCTCTCCTTCTCTCTCTTCTCTCCACATGAGAATGATGACAAGTTAAGGGGAAAATTCTTTGCTCCTATTAAGTGTTTATTCAGAAAATAGTTTGAAGTGACTTGCAAAATAAATAGTGTTTTCGGTGATATGTACATTCTAAGTTATATAACATTGCAGGATTTCATTACAGCAAAACAAAACAAAACCCAACAAAGGTCCAGTGTGGTGGCATATGATATATTAGCTATAGGATTATTTAGAAAAAACTGTTGCTTATTAATTCATATCTCTAAATACATTACTGTGCAACTAAATAATAAGAAATCTTACTAATGACCCCAGATATAAACATCTCTTTGTTAGAAAATTATCTCAAATGTAGAACTGTTTGTTTGGCATATTTGGCTGGCCATCTTTCCTTGATATCTTTTTTAAAACCCAAATTTCACTTTTTGGGTGACTCTATGTGATGGAAAGTTTTTACCCAAGGTGAAAAAGCAACTAAACTAAATAGAACTTAGTTTCCTGTGGTCATCAGGAAATGATAATAATAAAGGAACTGAATCACTGCTTTATTATTATTAATAGTAGTATTACTGCTACTACTTAGTGGGTGCCACTACTAGTACAAATAGAGTGGTTATAGTAGACCTTACATTTATAGAGAGGTTACTGTTTACAAAATATTTTCACATGTGTTTTATAATTCTTCATTGAAAGTTTGTGAGAAATTATGACTGCTTTGCTTTCAAAGTAAGCTAACTATAATATTATTACAGTATATTATAATATAATAATGATTATTATTCTTCCAAAAGAAGGTCATGGACTGCCATTAAGTAAATTTAATGTCACTCTATCTGATGAGACAAAGTAGAACCTTTTTTCTTATAATGCATTTTAGGTCCTACTCTTAAAATGCAGTATTAAAACTGTCTTGGAGGATTTCCCAGATCCTTCTGGGATAAAATTAGTTTTCTTTTAAAAAACAGTTCCATTTTTTTCAGAACCTAACCAGTGCAGAAGGCTGTAGCATCAGAGAACATTATACAATAAGGCTTGCCCAGAACACAGATTCTCAGCACTAGGTGACTAGTGACAGTAAGTGCTAAGATGAAATTCTCCATTAGTTCTCTATACCTATTGCTTTGAATTCAACTCAAAGTTTTCAATACCTAAATTCCATGAACTTTTAGAGCCTAGGTAAAAAGAGTTATGGAATAACATTAAGACTATTACGGGTTTTAGGACTTCAGAAATTTTGAGAATTTCTTGCCTAGGAAGAACAATAGATTTAATTGCCTTTGAGAAATGCATTTGGTGAGAACTAGGAAGGGCTCTGCTTCTCCTAGGTGGAGAAGAGGTGACAATGAAATGTTCTAGGATGTCAAGTGATCCTCCTGCTCGGCCTCCTGAAGTGCTAGGATTACAGGTGTGAGCCACTGCGCCTGGTCGGACCTCCACTTTTATTTCCTTTATTCAATAAATACCCGCTAGGTAACTGCAACGGAGGTCTGAAGACAGCAAGTCATGGTGTGTATGACACGCGCTGTCCAGTGAGGGACATAGCACAATACCATCGTGAATGGGCAGATGGAGAGGTATATGTACAAGGTGCCATTAGAATGTGGAAGGAGGGAGTGACCAATTCTACAGGGTTGGGAACAATGGGTCCCCAAAGGATCCCGAATAGGAGCTGTTTGAGGTGGATCTTGATGGAAAAGAGGAGGTTGGTTAGATAGGGAAGAGGGAGTGGGGCAGCACAGGGAACAGTCTGAAATGGGACAATGGCTGCCGAATTCTAAGGGCAGGGAGCAGCTGGGTGTGTGTGGTGTAGGGTGCATGTATGTCTGTATCTGTGTATGTGTGTTCTGGGGGAGGGATGGCAGACATGAAGCTGGGGTTAGCTTGAAAAGGGCTGGGAGACCATCCTAAGGAGTTTGGTCTTCATTTGTGTTCTGCGTTCTATGTGGTAATTTACTCTGAAGTACTTGAGAAATTTAGTGTAAACTACATGATATATTTAAACATTCATTGACTTTTTTATATACCCTAGGTAGACTCAGTTTGCACCCTAGGCGTAGTTAATTTGCATTTGAAGAATCCAAATCATGAATCTGCACTTCAAAATTGGTTACCTGAGCATTTCAAATAATTTGCCAAGACTCCATCATAAGGTTTTTTTTTTTTTTTGAGACAGAGTCTCACTCTGTGGCGTCAGCCTAGCTCACAGCAACCTCAAACTCCTGGGCTCAAGCGATCCTTCTGCCTCAGCCTCCCGAGTAGCTGGGACTACAGGCATGTGCCACCATGCCCGGCTAATTTTTTTTTATATATATATTTTTAGTTGTCTGATTAATTTCTTTCTATTTTTAGTAGAGACGGGGTCTCGCTCTTGCTCAGGCCGGTCTCGAACTCCTGACCTTGAACGATCCACCCGCCTTGGCCTCCCAGAATGCTAGGATTACAGGCGTGAGCCACCGTGCCCGGCCCATCATAAGGTTTTGTTAATTGGTATAGGGGATGTTAGAAATAAGATACACGATTGGCTAGAAAGGTCACACTCACTCTGTGAACCTCTCTGAAGAAGGTCTGGAGCACTCCTGGTTCTGAGTGCTCGCTTCCCAGAGGATGCGATCACTGGCCCAACAAGAAACATGGATGATTCCGTTATCAGACTATTGTGTCCTCTCAGAGTGACCCTGTTAGGCAAGATGCTTGACTTACCTCTCACTAGTGAAGGCTGTGGATATTTGTGAAAAGAACCCGCCACTTGCTGTGTTCGTCAATTTCCTGATTGCCTTAGGTCACCCTGTGATCAATCTGGTCAGTAATGGAGACCACTGGAGATTGTCAAAGTACAACACCAGCAACACCACTCTGGGGAAATGGAGCAGTGGTGGGCTGGAGACTGAGACCCTGCTGGATCCTATTTTAACTAAGTCAATGCGATCCTCCAACAACCTGCTTTTCATATACTTGCTTTTCTTCCTCTTCCCCCTGCAGATTTTAAATTACCCACATTTTGGCAATACCCCTTTCGTTGGTATAGCAGGACAGGGGAGGGGTGGGCAGCAGGGTATGGGAATTTTGGAAAAGTTCTTTAGGTGGTTCTACTAGATCTACCTTTGCTTCCTCAGGTGAGATTTAATGGATGGATAACTTAGGAGTGGGGAGAATGATGTCAGGGCTGAGGAGAGAGGACAGGATTTTTTGTTGTTGTTTTTTAAAAACGTGTACCTCATTCTCCTCAATTTTTATGGATTACGAGCGACTTGAGAATAGGGTGTGGAAATAGAAATAATAAGCTCCCAGACATTGATTCTTTTACTTTTTGGTTAAGAATATAAATAAACTATTGGTCGCAATGGTATTTGAAAGGCTTTGGAAGAAAAACTCAGGTACTTTATGTTTTTATGATGCTGATCTGGATAAACTTAGAGAACATATATATTCCAACAATTTCTTGAGCACAAGGAACAAAGACAGCAGAAAGGTGCACAAGATCTATTTAAATTGGTGCAGGCTCTGTTCTTGTTTTATTTGCTAAAAAAAAAAGAAGAGGAAGAAGTTCTTAGTTATTCATTTAATGTTAATTATATTGGGCTGTTTGTTTAAAGTTAAAACAAAATTCTTATATACATGTATTCTTCCTATGATGTAATCGTCTACTAGTTACATTTAGTCAATAAATTGTATTTGTTGTAGGATATTAAGTTTATTCATTTAAATTATTGATAAAGTATGTTCATCAGTTACATCACGGTATAAGTTGTGTCGACTCTTCTGACATATAGAAAACCCTCAGAGTCCTGTGTTTGTCTTTCTCCTTGCTAGCCACACATCAGTGTGTAACTTTAAAAATATAAACCATAAACTTTAAAAATATAAACTCCTATATGATATATAGTGAGATGTCAAAGATATACTCAGTGAGGGAGCCAGTGCAATAAAGCAAATTCAAAGGAAGATATGAGAAACCGATATGGTAAAAAAGAACATTGGAATAAGATTGCAGACTTAGGGGGAAAAACTCCCAAACAAACAACAAAACGAAGCTGATTTCTTTTCAATTATGCAGAAATCCTGCTGGGCATGGTGGCTCACACCTGTAATCCCAGTACTTTGGGAGGCCGAGGTAGAAGGGTTGCTTGAGGCCAGGAGTTTGAAACTAGCCAGGGCATCATAGTGAGACCCCATCCTTAAAAAAATTTTTATAAGAATTTGTCAGATATAGCACACACTTGTATAATCCTGGTTTCTGGGGAGCTTGAGATGGGAGGATCTGTTGAGCTCAGAAGTTGAGGCTGCAGTGAGCCATAGCTCACACCACTGCACTCTAGCTTGGGTGACAGAGTGAGACCCTGTCTCAGAAAAAAAAAAGAAATCCTTTGTGATTTATCAATGTTCTACAAGTTAATACCTGTATTAGTTTCCTATCGCTGCTATAACAAAGTACCACAAACTCGATGGCTTAAAACAACACAAATTTATTATCTTATAGTTCTAAAGATCAGAAGTCCAAGATGGGTCACACTGGGCTAAAATCGAGGGGTCAAATGGACTGTGTTCCTTCTGGAGACTCTAGGGGAGAATTTGTTTCATTGCCTTTTTTTTTTTCTTCTGGAGACTCTCTGCATTCCTTGGTTTGTGGCCCCCTTACATCTTCAGCCAGCAATGGTCAGTTGAGTCTTTCTTGAACTACATCTCTCTAACACTGACTCTCCTGTCTCTCTCTTCCACATTTAAAGATTCTTGTGATTGTGGTTGGTCCTACTCAAATAATCTCTTTGTTTTAAGGATGCCCGATTAACAGATTTAATTCCATCCACAACCTTAATCCCCTTTGCTATGTGACCTAACATATTCACAGGTTCTGGGCATTGGGGCATGGACGTCATTAGGGGACCATCACTCTGCCTACCGCAGGACCTGACTTTTCAGAATCTGGGCCCTAATAAAGAGTAGATATATAAGGTTACATTTCCCCAGGGCAGTACTGCCTATGTAACTTTCTAGGATGATGAATAATCGTCTTTTCTGTTCTGTTCGATATGGTACCCACTGGCTGCATGTGCCTATTGAATGCAGTACGTGAAAGGTGGCCAGGACAACTAGGGAACTGAATGTTTTATTTAATTAATCAAAAATTAAATTTAAATAGCCACATGTGGCTGATGGCTACTATACAGATAGGGCAGCCCTAGAGCATCAGATTACTCTGAAATGGGCTTATTGGACAATGCTGGAGTACAACATTGAAAAGTCACACTGTACTTTTTTTTTTGCCTTATTTCCAAGTTTTGGAATCTTTCTTTCCTTTCCTTTCCTTTCCTTTCCTTTCCTTTCCTTTCCTTTCCTTTCCTTTCCTTTCCTTTCCTTTCCTTCTTTTCTTTCATGAAGTCCCACTCTGTCACCCTGGATAGAGTACAGTGGTGTCATCATAGCTCACAGTACTCTTGCCTCAGCCTCCTGAGTAGCTGGGACAATAGGCGTGTGCCACCACACTTGGCTAATTTTTCTATTTTTGGTAGAGATGGGGCCTCACTCTTGCTCAGGCTGGTCTCAAACTTCTGAGCCCAAGTGATCCTCCTGCCTTGGCCTTCTAGAGTGCTAGGATTACAGGTGTGAGCCACCACACCCGGTCCAGAATTTTTTCTAAAACACGTGAAAGTAGAATAAATAGTGGCTCCAGCAGATGTAAATCCAATAACAATGTGCATCTTGGTTTCTTTTCAAAGAACTAAAGCTTTTTTCTTTTTACCTTCCTTAGAGCTCGTGGCTCTTGGGTATCTGAGTTACACAGTATAGTTTCATCAGTATTCTCTGTTGTCATAGAGCACAGTCGTTGTTCTCTATTACAGAAATAGAGCACTCTTCTCCAATCAAACATGTAAGTATCAGTCTGAGATAGACCCGTGGCAAAGGAGGAATAAAACACAGTCCCTGCCTTCAGTCAGTGGGCCTCTCGTCTAGACACACACAGACAAATAGGTTGTGTGTGTGATAGAAGAACCAGGTATGATAGCGGCATAAGGGAGAGAGGGTGACTTCCACCCCAAAATTGTATCTATTAGCCTCAGCAAGAAGGTTTATTGGTCTAGTGGGTTGAATGGTGTCTCTCAAAATTCATGTTGACCTGGAACCTCAGAATGTGGCCTTGTTTGGAAATAAGATTTTTGCAGATGTAATTAGCTAGCATAAGGTGAGCTTAAACTGGATTAGAATGGGTCCTAAATCCAATGACTGATGGTTTTATGAGAAAGGTAGAGGATTTGGACACAGACACACAGGGGAGCAGGCCACGTGATGACGGAGGCAGATACAGGAGTGATGCAGCCATAGCCAAGGACCGACAGGAGCCAGCAGAAAAGGAAAGGAAGGGTTCTTCCCAAGAACCCACAGCCCGTCAAAACCTTGATTTGGGACTTCTAGTTTCCAGAACCGTGAGAGATTAAATACTTAAGCCACCCAGCTTGTGGTAGTTTCCTCCAGCAGTCCTAGGAAATGATGGCAAGGTGCTGGGTAGGTCGCAGAACTGAAGGCGGAGCTGAAGAACCAGGCCTTCAGATGTGCAGGAACAGGGGCACTCCTGGGAATCGCGGCGGCAGGAGCTCATGGCCTTGCTCTTCACGGCTCAGCCATCCAGGCAGTCTGCCACACTGGCCTTTGAACCTTGTGTACCTTGCTCAAGAGACTCTTAACTCTCAGGAGAGAGACTCTGACCCGGCTTATCCTGTTCTTTTCCCCAGCAGCCTGGCTGGAACACGTGGAGTGGATAACGGATGATTTCCCAAAGGAAAAGACACTAGTCAGATAAAAACAACAGGTAACCACTATACAAATGACACTAAAGTCCCTTTTGGAACAAGAAACCATCCTGTTGAATGCTTCTCTTTTACCCAGTGACAGGGGGTGTTTACAGATGTTGAGAAAGATTATCCTGGCAGCTGTGTGCAGAATGGTTTGGAGCAAGACCAGCTAGCCAGCCAGTAACACCATCTAAACTTTAAGTTACGGGAGCACGGAGCAGCTTGTCCTGCCTTGGTGGCTCTGCAAAGGAAACAGCACTTGCTTTGTACTCAGTGGTATCTTAACATTGACTTTCAAGGGTGTGTGGGGAGACTCAGAAAATGTCTTTATTTTCTCTCTGCAACTATTTCTACCTAACTCTTGACTTTTCGACATCTTAAGAATTGGAAAGGATATCTTTTGCTATTTGTTTACTCAATTATGAGACAGATCAAGTGTTAATTTTTACTGTTTTGGGATGGTGCTAGGAGCAGGCTATTTTCCTTTACACGAGAGAAAATCTACTCAGAGAACCCAGGCTCAGAAGAGTACAAATGCCTCCTGCGTTCCCAAGACCCAGGGGGAAAGAAATAGGATCTACAGAGCACAAAATGAGCATTGGGGGTGACAGTTCCTCACTGTTATAGGCACAAGGCTGCCACTGATGGTGGGGAGTGGGTGGAATTGTCCAGACAGAAGAGGAACAGCAGGTGTCACAACAGGGGCCAGAACCAGGTGTTTGTCCTGTTGCCTTAGACTTTCCCTAACATTCTGACATTGGGTCATTGTATCCTGTCCATTCGTAGGGCCACCTGAGAGCAGCTCTGATCTTAACAGCAGTGGCTGGGCATTCTGGGACCAGCTGTTCCTGAAGGAAAAAAAAAAGTAGCTAATAAAAGTAGTTACACTCTCTGCGTGTGTGAGAATTAGATGGATGGGGATGGTAGGTGTCTTAGTTGGTTTGGGCTGCTATAACAAAACTACCATAAACTAGGTGGCTTATAAACCACAGAAATTTATTGCTCACAGTTCCAGAGGCTGGGAAGTCCAAGATCAAGTCCAGCAGATTCAATGTTTGGTGAGGGATCCCTCTCTGGTTCATAGATGGTCCCTTTTTGCTGTGTCCTCACATAGTGGAGGGGGTTAGCTAGCTTCCTGGGGTCTCTTTATTAGGGTGCTAATTCCATTCATGAAGGTGGAGTCCTCCTGAGCTAATCACTTCCCAAAGGCCCCACCTTTTAATATCATCACCTTGGGAGGTATATTTCAATATATGAATTCTGGGGGAACACAAACATTCAGGCCATTGCAATATGAGAGTAAGTCTTTGCTTTATCTTTTTTTTTTTGTAATTTTTGAGCTATGTCAATGTATTACTTATTTAAAAAATTTAGTGATTTTCATCCTTTAACAATGTTTATTGAGCCCAAAGAATGGGTTTCAAATATGTAGCTTCAAATGTATCTTTTAAAAAATTATTTTATTAATATCCATGCCATCCAGATTTTAGTGCATCAACCCACAGAAATAATTTTTATTCAAACCACTCTATTTTTAATGCTTTATAGTTTTTAACCATGACAAATGGAAAATAAATGCACAGTAACCATCCTTAACTCTAATAGACCAAATTAAAAAAATACAAATTATATTTACCATCATTTAATATAATACGTGTGATAAAACAAATTTCTCGCATTCTTATTAGATTAAGGATTTTCTTTTCAAAAGAGTAAAAATTTGTTTTTTTTTTTTTGAGACAGAGTCTCACTCTCTTGCCGGGGCTAGAGTGCCATGGCGTCAGCCTAGCTCACAGCAACCTCAAACTCCTGGGCTCAAGTGATCCTCCTGCCTCAGCTTCCCAAGTAGCTGGGACTACAGGCACACACCACTGTACCTGGCTAATTTTTTCTGTTTTTAGTTGTTTGGCTAATTTCTTTCTATTTATAGTAGAGACGGGGTCTCGCTCTTGCTCAGGCTGGTCTCAAACTCCTGAGCTCAAACGATCTCCCGCCTTCGCCTCCCAGAGTGCTAGGATTACAGGCATGAGCCACCACGCCCAGCCTAAGAGTAAAAATTTTTTAAAAAAATACTTTAAATTTATTTCATCCCAGCCACTTCAAGTTTTCCTAGCTCTTCTGCTCATGTATCTTTCCTAATTTTTGTCCTGCCCATGACCTTTCTGCTCCTGTCCCACTTCATGCCTTGGGCTCCTGTGGCCTAGGGGAGGCTCCACAGTCAGCAGATGGCCCTGTGGACAGCTGTGCCCCAGCCCTTCACGCACATGTGCCCACGGTCCTGAGCGACCTTCAGCCTCCTCCAGGCTGTGCCATATGCCGCATCTCATACCTTCTCTCACCAGTCACCAGCGTTCTCAGCTCTGCCTCACTGTCTTCAGCCACTGCAGGAGTCACTGCCAAGCACGGCTTGGTGACCCTGAGCATGTCTGTTCCACCTACCAGAGAGTCAGGTTACCTCCTGACTTCTGGTCAAATAAGACCTAATTTATATGATGTTTTTCTTCCTCTGAAGGCCCCTAAAACCCAGATCAATGGAATTTGGTGGATCTTGTATATTTTAAGCCATAAGGTAGGGTGATTACAATCTGTAATTCTTTTGCTCTGTGTTATACACGTCAATGTATGGGAAATTGAGCCATGCAGTATTTCTGAAACTTTGATACCAGATGGGATGTTTTTCATCCACAAATTAAAAAGAAATAAAATAAAAACAGAGGGTTTGGGGAATAATCCATTGAACTTTTTTTTACATTGTTTTTCCCCCCTCCAAATTCCAAAAGAATGTTAGTCAGTTGAGTAAGAGATCTACATGAGGAAAATACCACTCCTTTGCTGTCAATCCATGGTAAAAACAAAACAAAAACTTGCAGAACTCTTGTGGTGTCACTGCTCTGTGGCTTCTGAATCAAATATATCATTGGGAAAAGTCATCAGATGTTTGTCTATGGAGAAGTGTCTTTCATTCTGTGATTGTAACCTGTATTACCAGTCCAGTTAGATCAGATGGACAGAGAAAGGAAAAAAATTGCTTTACAGCAACATTTACATGGTCTTTTTAGAAGCAAATCAGTATTAAACTTGCTTGCTGTGGTTACGGCAGTGCTTTCCTGGTGGCCTCTAGCCTGAAAAGTCTAAGTAAATTGTAAATAATGATTCATCTTGTTAATGTACTCAGGTGTGGATAATGCTTCTAAATTTCATGTCTTTCCCCCTCACCACAATAGTGTAAGAATATCAATTTGGAGTTCAGTTAGGATTAACAAGCCATCTTTTCTTCTTCTTTTTTTGGCCTTAGATCCAGGGACAGACTGGAACAAGCCTTTTTTTTTTTACTTGTGAGAAACTGAAACACCTGGAAAAAAAAGGAAAAGAAAACAATTATGAGACAAAGTGTACATTAACTTTTGTGTAGGGGGAGAATAAGTAGTTGAAAATTGGATTGGTAAGCTTTGCATCTGGGTAGTTACTTCATCTCCCCTGGCCTCCATGTCTTCACTTATTACAAGCTGGATGACATCAGAGGTTTTCAAACATTTTTAGCAGAGGTTTAAAATGTTATGGGAGACAGGGCACAGTGGCTCATGCCTGTAATCCTAGTGCTTTGGGAGGATTACCTGAGGCCTGGAGTTCAAGACCATCCTGGGCAACATAGCAAGACCCCATCTGTCTCTACCAAAAAAAATGTTGTGGGGAACGCACATGCATGTATATGTTTTTAGTGTGGTATAACTTTAATATATAAGGTAATGTTGAACACTTACTTATAAAGCAAATATCTGAGAACAATTATGCTACTTTGAAGAATGCAAAAACTTGAAGTTGCAGGTAAAGATGACAGTTATTTACTCAAAATGCAATTTATATCTGCATTTTGCTTTGATTGCACAGCATGGAGAAAATTCTGACACATAGAAATAATTGTAAATGGTAAAGTGGCAGGAGGGATGTTTTGTCTTGTTTTGTTTTCTGTTTTTAAAATTTGTTTTGCGATCTGAGGAGATAGTCTTTATTTTAAAATCTATGCAAAAACTTGACAACTCAGTAACTCAATTCATTCAATTAGTTTAAATTTGGTATTAAGCACATCTTTGAGTGTGTGTGTGTGTGTGTGTGTGTGTGTGTGTGTGTAGTCATCCTGTGTTAAATACTATGTGCCAGGCACAATGCTATGTACTTTACATGCTTTGTTTTACATAGGGATTAGAGTGGATTTGCCATCATACCCCCATTTAACTTTAATAATTGGAAACAGCAAGAAGGAAAGGGCTCAGATAATTCTGCCCTTCATTCCTTGGGTTATTGTTTTACAATAATGTAAGGTGTAATTTTAAGTGTCACCTATTTTGATTTTTGTTGTTGTAAAGGAGAAGCAAATTCTGATCAGTTATTTATTTAGTTTGATTTAGTAAAAATATCAATACAAGTTGTTCTCATATGACAAAGCACAGTGGAATTAAACATATTATATATATTAATACTTGTGGGTTGTTTTAGACATTTAATTGGAAAATTAGATTTTAATGAAAAAACTTTATTTTCTCTGAACTTATGATGTAGTTCTTTCTCTTCTAGAATGATTTTGGTTTTTCTGTTTTTGCTCAATAAATTTGCAGAAAAGCAGAAGTTAAATTTTCTAACAATAAAAATATCAGCTTAAGGCCGGGCGCAGTGGTGGCTCAAGCCAGTAATCCCAGCTCTCTGGGAGGCCGAGGCCGGCGGATTGTTTGAGCTCAGGAGTTCGAGACCAGCCTGAGCAATGAGCAAGACCCTGTCTCTACTAAAAAAAAAATAGAAAGAACAGCTAAAAATATATAGAAAAATTAGCCGGGCATGGTGGTGCATGCCTGTAGTCCCAGCTACTTGGGAGGCTGAGGCAGAAGGATTGCTTGAGCCCAGGCGTGTGAGGTTGCTGTGAGCTAGGCTGACACCACGGCACTCACTCTAGCCAGGGCAAAAGAGTGAGACTCTGTCCCAAAAAAAAAAAAAATATATCAGCTTATATTTCCCAAGAAGTTCCTTTGGCCACTCTCCAAAGTCTTCAGTGCTCTCTATTTTGTGTTAAAAAGCACAAAATTGTAGCTGTTGAACTCAATGAATACAAATAGATAACTCTTCCAAATAGCACTAATTAATTATAAATGTAGTAATCAATAGATTTCAGTTTGGTGTTTTGCATTCAATTTGGAAGTGATTCTTAAAAGAATCAGCAAGTAGGATCTTTAAATATCTTAGTCCACTCTGCCTTCTCATGTTTTGTTTTATTTTAAAATAAAAAGAAAAACTGCCCTGTTGGCTAAGACACTCTGACCATCCTTTGTCAGCTTCCAAAGCCAGGCAGGTTTATTGTTAAAGGATTAAAATGTTGGATAAGATATATTGACTTAAAAATGAAACTTGAGTTAACCACTTGTGCAATCTTCAGGTCCCATAGAACACAGTTTGAAAACCACTGGACTGGCTGATTTTGCCCCCTCTTTGAGTAATTATCTTTCATTTATTTATTTTTATATTTGTTTAAGATTTTTATTGTTATTTTACTGGAAGTCCCCTTATCTTCCAATATCTTTTAGCTTATTAATCTTACCTTTTAGGAAATGACAGCAGTATTATGCTATAGGGATAGACCAAGGTTTAAATGTCTTAGGGTCATCTCTTGGGATCTAAGAAAGAAAGAAAATTAAATTAATGTACCATAATATCATTGCAATATTTCACCAGGAACTATTATGTGAAATCTTTTTTCAGAAAATCTTCTGATGGAGAAGTCTGAATTTTCCTGGCTCCTGGGAAGTGAGACTGTGTCGTTCCTTCCCAATGACAACTCTGAAAAGACACTTGGTTGGTGTTGTGCTCTCTGCTACACCTAATGTTGCTAAATTAGAGGGACTATCTTCGCTTCCCAGATATGAATCCCAAAGAGAATTATAATATATATCCTACGAATACATTTGGGAGAGGGGGATGGGAAGTGGGATGTGGCTAGGCTTGAGGTGTTTGCAGTGGAGCCCACAGACCTGGACTCCTCTGCAGTGAAACAATAACAGCCCTGTCTGCACCTTTAGCCAAATAATTTGCGTAGTATTGTGCTCTTCTTGCTAGTTAAACTGCAGCCTCATTTCATGCTCCTGGCCTACAAACTCCAAGAATGTGACTCGTTTCTCCTTCCTTGTGGTTCTGAATGCCCGTCTCTTCTGGCGGGAATTCCCGCCTTAGGTTCGACCCCAAAGCAGAACACACATTACTCTCTTCCCCTGTTATGTTTTTGTTTGAAGCGTTGGTTGACTTTTAGCTACAAAGGTGTTAAGAACAAAAACAAACTTGCCTAATGTTGGAGAGCTGTGAAGATTCCAAAAAGCTTTTTTTTCCCCTCCTAATATTTCTTTATTTCACAAAAATACAAAAAAGAGACAAAAAAATTCGTAAGTTCTGCTCTTACTTTTTGCTCTTTGTCTGTATTGAAATGTAAATGAGGGACTAGGTTTGCCCTTCCCAAAGGGCCTTCCCTGTTCCCTCAGCTGCTCCTATGGAAGGTGCCGGGCTGTCTTCTTTAGAACTAGCCTATTCTGGGCCAGGCGCGGGGGCTCATACCTGTAATATCAGCACTTTGGGAGGCTGAGGCGGGAGGATCCGGGGAGCCCAGGGGTTGGGGCTGCAGTGAGCTATGATTGTGCCACTCTACTCCAGCCTGGTCGACAGAGCAAGGCCCTGTCTCTTAAAAAAGAAAAGAAAAAAGAACTAGCCTCTTCTACCTGGGCTGGACTGGACATAGTGCCTCAGTTTATTCGGAGGTAGATTCAGGTCTACCCTTCTGCTAAAGGTTATGGGACTGTTTGACCTCTCCTAAAACTCACTTCTTGTTCTTTTCACCAGACCTGGGCTCCTGGGGTAACCTTTTGTTTGGGGGCTTAGACTGACACTCATTCTCTTGCCACGCTGGCTTTCTTGGGTCTCACCTACTCCCTAGCCTCTGGAGGGAGGACACAATTTCCTTTTGTGGCCTCAAAAATCCAAGCCCTGGAACTTAAGGTGCTCTTCAAGGATCCTTGGTGATCTTCCCGTCCTTTCATCTTCTCCCTCGCCTGGTGCCGTCTCCCCTCCGCCACTCTCCTTCTCCTCCCCGCTTGCTTCCTGATAGCTAGCTGACTAAAGAACTACATGCACTCGGATGTCAAGGCTGATTCCACTTTTAGTTAAAGCTCAGCTTCTGAAGTAATACTTGGCCCTAGTCTCATTGGCCTCAAGGTGGCTGCCATCAGCCCGGGATTCTTCATCGTGATTGTGCAGTTCAGGACTGACTCCGCAGGCCTGGGTTGTCAGACTCCGCACATTTCAAAGAAAGGTTTGGCTCTTCCAGGTCTTGGGAGATAACCTGCAGGTAAAGTGTCGGTAAAGCAGGCTGCCCGCAGCGTGTGAGCTGCTCACGTGCCTCTCCTCCTCCATCTGGAAGGAAGGGCTCCTTTTACTGAGCTACACAGGTGGCACTTTTAATGCTGGCAAGTCTCACAGAGTCTGGCATCTAGAAATGCAAAAGAAGCAGGGAGGGGGAAAGACAAGGGGCTGTGAGAGGGAGGGCAGTTGTTGGAAGGAGACTGTATTTGGGTTGTGGAGGGGCTTTACCTGTGGCTTTGGGCACTGGTAACAGTTTGACCCCTGGGGGGCTAGTGACTGGCCACATCAGCCACGTGGGCACTCCATGCCTACGGAACGGACCCCCAATAAAAACCCTGGGCACCAAGGCTCAGGGGACTTCCCTAGGTGGCCGTACTCCATGCATCGCCTCACACACTGCTGTTGGGGGAGTTAAGTGCGTCTATGTGATTGTACTGGGAGAGCACAAGTAGCTGCTTGTACCGGGTCCTTCCTGGGCTCGGCCCTGTGCACTTTTTGCCTTTGCTGGTGTTAATCTGTGTCCTTTCACTGTAGTCAACCACAACTGTGCATTCAACAGCTTTCCTGAGTTCTGTGAGTTTTTCTAGTGAGTCATTGAACCTGAGGGTGGTCAGGGGGACCCTGACTCAGTCATCTTCATCATCATCATCTTCATTATAATCATCATCATCAATATATATTGACCATTTACTATGTGTGACAGCTGCTAACTGCTTTATATGTTATCTTATCATTCAGTCGTCACAACAACCCTGTAAGGTAACTGGAATTATTCTCGCTACTTCTCATTCCTACCGTAATTTATAGATAAGGAAACTGAGCCATAAGTTAAATCATCAAAGGTAGAGCTGGGATTCAAACCCAGGTTCCTCTAACTCTAGGCCCCATGTCTTAACAACGAGCTAAAACAGCTCATTGTAATCCCTCTCCCTGCCGGATTAAGGTGGCTGTCTATTTCCTGCTTTACATTTTGCGTCTCTTACTCCCTGTCTTATGCTGTGGAATGCCTCCAGCTTTGTTCTCTTCCCCCTTAGGTGCTCTCCCTGTCTCTCCCTTTCCTCTGCTTCTCCCAACCTCAGGAATAAGAGACCAGGTAGGAGAGATTTTAGATATAAAAATACATTCAATAACGGTATCAGAGAATCCCCTTCAGTAGTAAAAATGGCTACTGTGTGAAGTGTCACCAAGCATTGCAGGGAACAGATTCAGGCCCTGCATCCTGGGACAGCCATGTTCAACGTGGAGCCAGTTTCACAGCCTGTTAGAATGCCAATAAAACCTCTTCCAAGACAGCATGAGGGGCAGGGAGAAGAATGTGGTTAAGAATGTGTAGACACCTGTCTGTCTGTTGTGTTCCTGTGTGCATACGTGTATGCATGTGTGTCTCATGGGAACAAGACAATAGGTTCAGCATTCTGAGGAAGACACCATGGGAGGCTCCACGCTGAGTAGTCTGCCCTGAGTCATGCAGTCTGCTTCTGTGTTCTGTCTCAAAGAATCCATGTGACCGAGGCATGTTTGTGCTAGCCTAAGGCCCTGCCGGTTATCTGTGGCTAAGATTTCAGCTGAGCAGGTTGGAGAACTGCTTGTTTCTACACGTTGTGTTATGTGAACCATAGGAAATAGAATACAGTCTTGTAGGACTAGCAGTACATCTTCTCCAGCTCAGAGAAATCCAAGGTTGTGCATAGGGTACGAGGTTGAGAAGGCTTCACCTCGAGGGACCGGTGTTTGCGGATGAACCAGCTGGGAGAAGTGTACATAAACCAGGCTGCCCGCAGCATGTGAGCTGCTCACGTGCCTCTCCTCCTCCATCTGGAAGGAAAGGCTCTTTTTACTGAATTAAACAGGTGGCACTTTTAATGCTGGCAAGTCTCAGGGAGTCTGGCATCTAGAAATGCAAAAGAAGCAGGGAGGGGAAAAGACATGGGGCTGTGAGAGAGGCAGTGCCGTAGAGGGAGGGGAGTTGGTGGATGGAGACTGCATTAGGGCTGGGGAGGGGAGGTGAAGGCCTGTAGAAACCAGCCATTTTTGGCCAGCGGGGTGCCTCATGCCTGCAATCCTGGCTGTGCTTCGGGAGGCTGAGGCGGGAGAATCACTTGAAGCCAGGAGTTTAAGACCAGTCCGAGCAACGTGGCGAGACCCCAGTCTCTACAAAAAATCGGAAAAATTAGCCGGGCGTGGTGGTACATGCCAGTAGTCCCAGCTACTTGGGAGCCCGAGGCAGGAGGTCACTTGAGCCCAGGAGTTTAAGGTTGCAGTGAGCTGTGATGCACGACACCGCGCCTTCTAGCCCGGGGAACAGAGTGAGACCTTGTCTAAATAAAATAAAATAAAATAAACTAGCCATTGCCAATCTCATAGAACAGCAGGCATGGCCATTTGCAATTGAGTACTGATCTAAGATTAAAAGAACTTTTCCCCCCTTACGTAAGTTACTATAAAATCAAGCCTCAGCCTAACACATGACATTAGCCACTTGCGGTTGCAAAAATTCCTTAGGAGTCAGCATTATCAAAGCTGCCCCTTCAAAATGTGGGGTGAGCTGAAACCTGCTTACAAACCTGTTTCTCACCTGAGTTGTCTGACATTACCTTCCAGGAGCTGGAAACTGAATCTGCTAATTGATTTTACAGGGCTCCCACTATGGCAGCCCACATACGCCATGTTTTTGTGGTTACTCAATAAATACTTTTTGCTGCTGCTGATAACAAGGTAACACAATTAAAAAAGAATCTTTTCTATTGCCAAATTCTCCAAGGCAGTATTTTTCTAATTTTTGAAGATGTGAATCCCTTCATGTCTCTGAATCTTAAAGATTTTTTTCAAAAATGAAATCACTGTTTCTAAGCAGAAGTCCTCATTTGAAAGTGTTAATTATGTATCTCTGTATATGTTTAAGGAACATTTACTTTTTTTTTCTTGTGAAATTTTAAATGACTATACAAAACACATTTTCCAAGAAATACATTTTTTTTTCTTTTTCCCATCACCAAAAAGGAAATTACAGAGAGATGATGTTTCTGGCCCTGTCTGGCTGAGCTGGGCTGCCCTGTCGGGCTCTGAGCAGAAACCTTCACCAGCAACACTGTTTTCACCAGAAATTCACCACCTGAGAAACGGCCTATGTGTAAAAACAGCAGTCAACAGCTCTGTGACCAAGTTAACCAAACCCAAACATATAAAAAAACCTTTTGATGTAGTAAATGCTCATTCAAACAGTAGACTTTTTTTTCTAACAAAAATACCCTAAGTTTCTTACCAATGCCTGCCTGTCGGTGAAGCCAATTTACCCATGAAAATGAGGCTGCTTGTTATAAGGGTTATAGTTTATTCTGCCCTCAGCAGGTCAACTAGATTTAATGTGGAAACACTTTTTAAGCCCTTTGGGAGAGGCATATTTTGAAGAAGGTCATTAACACTTACGGGTTTCTGGTGATGACCTTAACTCTAATATTTACAGAGTGACTCATATTTACACAGTATTTTTACATGCATTATTTTATTTAATTCCAAGGGAAAAGTACTGAGTGTTTTACCATCATTTCTGTTTAAGAAATATATCTAGGCAGGGTGTTATTTACCTTATGGCTATAAGGAGGTTATTAAAAGAGAAGGTTTTGAATTTTTTAATATTCATGTTCTAGTCCTCAGACATTCTGACCCCCTGATCTTCTTACTCGTCAGAACAAATTGTGTTTTGACAACAGTGTTCAAGAGCCAAATACAAAGAGTGTTAGTATCTATGGTTCTCAAAAAATACATGTAGTTTTTGCATAGTACGGCATCACATACCAGTGTGAGTCATCATATATTTCAACTAAAACCTAAGTTGTAGTTTGAGCAAACGTATTTAAAAATGTCAATTCTAGGTCGGGTGTGGTGGCTCACACCTGTAATCCTAGAACTCTGGGAGGCCAAGGCAGGAGGATCTCTTGAGGTCAGGAGTTTGAGACCAGCCTCAGCAAGAGTGAGACTTTGTCTCTACTAAAAATAGAAAGAAATTAGCTGAGCAACTGCAGGGAACGTGGCCAGTGCTCCCCGCAAAAAACCGGGTCCCTTTGGTAGAGTTGCAAGGGATAAGAAAATAATAGAGAAAAATGGAAAATGGAAAAAATAAAAGACTACACTGAGACAAAGATATAGTTTTATAAGTTTATAAAGATTATAGGCAAAGCGGGAGCTCAGGGGGCTTTGACTCTCCGTGGGTCTCAAAAAGCCCCGAATGAGGTCTTACATGGTAACTTATAGAAAATAGTGAATAATTGTCAGGGGTAACAGATTTACATAACAATAGGTAATTCCTCTCAGGTTAACAGATTTTCAAAAGGCTTTTACAGAAGGCTTCTACAGATTCTTTAACTAATTCTATTTACGTGAGCAAACGGTTACAAAGTCTTTCAAAGGTTAA
>CAUYSK010009389.1:0-32575 GCA_963575035.1 Avahi laniger
ATATATAGAAAAAAAAAGTAGCCGGGCATGGTGGTGCATGCCTGTAGTTCCAGGTACTTGGAAGGCTGAGGCAGGAGGATCGCTTGAGCCCAGGAGTTTGAGGTTGCTGTGAGCTAGGCTGATGCCACGGCACTCTAGCCCGGGCAACAGAGTGAGACTCTGTCTCAAAAAAAAAAAAAAAATTGTAGAATTGTCATGATATCACTTTAGATAAGCAGCCTCCTGAAGGGCTTCTGAGTGAACATTTACCAAAGAAAACTAGAGTACGTCGAAGGGGCTGGTGATCTGAAGCAGCTGCAATTTGGTTACTTTAGGGGCCTGGGAACGTCAATCAAGTCAGTTCTATAAATGAGCTTTGAGCACAAGAAGTGGCCCTACTGGGAAGTGGTGAGAACAAAAACAAAGCGTTATCTGTCATCTAGGTCAAGGGGACATTTGGCTGAATTTGAAACAATAGGTGAAACAGTTCATCTTCCCCACTCCTAATTGCAAACTAAAGATTTCAAAGACAGAGAGAGGCCATCCTGGGGACCATTCCCTGGAGTGCCTCGGAAAGAGAAGATGGTGACTGTGTGATTAGGGCAGTATATTTCGACTCAGGAGAAGGATATTTGGGGACTGATTGGAAAGTACCTTGCTTTTGAGGCTTGCAAGCTGAGCATGTCCTTCAAGAGTGAGGGAAATGTCTTATCAGAATTAAAACATTATTTATGATCAGAAGAAGTGGACTGGGAAACTACAGCCAGAAAAAAGACTAAGGGCAATGTGTAGGGGGCATGAAAATCTCACAAGTCGATCTTCTGAAACCCCCGTCGATCTTGAAATAGACATGTAGATCCATATTGTTTGGAATGTAGATCTTTGCTTAAAAAACTATATACAATTCATTTTAATCTCTTCCAAAATTAGCTATTTAAAATTTCAAACCTTTGGAGGCTTTAAAAATTTTTATTGATGTATAATACATGGATAGAAAAGTAAGTCAATTATTTTTCACAAAACTGTATACACTCAATTAGCCAACATCCTGATTAAGAATACATCTTAGATTAACCAGAATGTTAGAAGCTCTCTTCATACACCCTTCTTGTTTCTACCCCTCTTTAAAGGTAACAATTATCCAGACTTCCACAAAAAAAGTTGATTTTTCCTCTTTTTATTCTTTACGTAAATGGATTCGTATGACCTGTATTCTCTTGTGCCTGGGTTCTTTCACCAATCAGTAAGTTTGTGAGATCCATCCCAGTTGTTACATGTGGTTGTAGTTATTCATGCCCATTACAGTAAAATATTCCATTGTGTGAATACAGCACAACACAATTTATTCATTCTACTGAAGTTGGACATTTGGATAGTTTCCACTTTTGGACATTACAAACGACACCACTATAAACATTCTGGTGCATCTCTTTGGGTGAACATATGCAGGCATTTCTGTTGCTGGGTTATAGGGCATGCATAAGTTAAGCTTTAGTAAATATTGTTGTTTCTAATGTGGTTGCACCAATTTAAATCCATATTATTTGGTAGATTTTGAGGAGAGGGGATGTGTTTTTAGGAGTCTATCAGAATATGATCTATTAAGGCAATTCTAGGGGCCAAATATATTTGTGCTACTAGTAACCGGAGTAATCCTGAAGCCAAGTGAAATCAGAGAAATGAGCAGATGGAGAACCAATGCCTTGTGAGATACAGAATTGGGATAAACTATTGCTGTTGGTGCACTTTTTCTTTGAGGATCTTTTCAGAGTGACCTATTGCAGGAATTAGCTTAAATATTGTGTTTGTTGGATGAATGACAGTAAGAGCAATTGGACATAAATTTTCAGATAACCTTTATTAATTCTTTGTACTACATTTATTTCCTGGATTGTTTCCTTTTCCTATTTAAATACATGTTAAATATTAGCTACCTGCTTTTGACAGGAAACTACTATCACTGAACCATCTAAATAGATACTCAAGCTACTTTTGAAATTCTTGAGTGCTTTGCACTGTTATTAACTGTAGAATATTTCCTGCAAAAGACAAAAATGCTGTCAGATGGAAAAATATGGTGTGTTTTTTTTAAAGCCAGAAGAGATACTGGCCCTTGAAATATAGATGGATTATTATATCTTTGAAACCTGGAAACATAGCTAGCAAGTCATTAGATAGTTGGCTTCCTGAATTCAGAGTGTTAGGAAGTTACCAGAATAGTTTGGGATGAGCTTATATCAAACCAGTTAGATGTCATAACTTGACTGAATGCCATGTAAAGAGGAAGTAGTAGATACTATCTGGACTTCTTAAATTTTATATTTCTTCCCATGTGACATTTTTGTTAGTAAATCAGAAACATGGGAGAATGTTTGAAAAACAGCATGTTCTGATGCATGGACTTTGGAGTCATCTAAACTTGGATTGGAAATCTAGTTTTATTACTTATTAGCTAGAGGTGTGTGACCTCAGATAAGTTACCTACCATAGTAAATACTGTTTCTTCATCTATAAATTTGAGATAATAATACTTGCCTTACAGGGTTGTTGTGAGGGTTAAAAGAACTAATTGATGTATTTGTACAAATTCTCAGCCTTATAGCCTTTCCCTCTTCAGCATCCTTCTTCTCTTTGGAGGTCGGGTGGTGCTGCAACATGCATCCACAGCATTTAGCTCCACAATTCTCTCTGCGCCCAAAGTCTCCCCTTTTCCTGTTGCCGTCTGTCTCTTCTATCTCAGAACATCATATAGGGTTGTAGTTTTCTATTTACTTATGTCTATGTCTGAGAGACTGTAATCTATCAGGAAACGCTAACCGTGTTTGTCTTACTCCAAATACCTAACACACAGCCTAACACATAATTGAAAAATTACCAAATTCTCCCAAGCCCTTTTATGCTTTTGTTATTTGAAATCTAGAAAAAAAGTCTTTATTTTGATAGTGTTGTTGATACATGAAAGCCAGGACAACAATTCAATGGACTCTTGAAAAGTTATAGTGGCCAAGCTAAACAGGATAAGCTTAAGGATAAAAACAAACTGAGCTGATAGAAGAAAAGGGAATAATTATGTAGGTATGAAGGAAGTAGAAACATGCCTGAATGTGAGTCAGCAGCCTAGTGCTGTTATTAAAAGTAAGAACATGATTCTAGGATGTATTAATAGATGTATGACATACAGAAGCCATGGAGTAATATGCCCATTTTGACTTGGCATCGTCTGAGTCCTTGTTGAAGAGCTGTGTATTCTTTGGTGCACCATATTTATTAGAATTGCATGGAGATTGAGGAGGGTCAGGTTAGTAGGCACAAAAATGGTCTAAGACATCAAACACATCTCCTATGAGGAAGGTTTAAACCTGTTTTGATATTTTATTCTGGAGGAGAAAGTTGAGAATATTAAATAAGCATAGAGTGTATTATGCTTTTCAAGATATAGTATAAATATAAGATGATGCCATTAACTCATAGAACTGGAAGTATTCATGAAAGAGGATGGAATGCATCCTCCTCCCTGTAGGAAGCTGAATGCCTAAACCTTTCACAACAGTCAGTTTTTGATCCTTCCTGGAAGCTTGCATAACTTTGCTCAGTAGTCATGTAGAGTTTTCTCTCTCAAGAAGTTAGATGATTATTTGTCCTAAATCCCAATCTCTTCCTCTTTAATTTTGATAATACTCTGATAGTATTTAATAATACTTTGATTTCTGTTGAGTTTTACTTCCCTCTATACATATTTGTGCTCACTGATTAGCTCCAATTTAGTAGTGAGTACATGTAGTGTTTGTTTTTTCATTCTTTAGATACTTCAGTTAGGATAATGGTCTCCAGTTCCATCCAAATTGTTGCAAAAGGAATTAAGTCATCCTTCTTTGTGGTTGAATAGTTTCCATGGTGTACATATATCACATTTTGTTAATTCACTCATGAATTGATGGACATTTGGGTTGATTCCACATCTTTGCAATTGTGAATTGTGCTGCAATAAACCTTTTAGTGCAGGTGTCTTTCTGATAAAATGACTTTTTTTTCTTTGGGTGAATACCCAGTAATGGGATTTCAGGATCAAATGGTAGGTAGGTCTACTTTTAGCTCTTTGAGGAAACTCCATATTGTTTTACATAGAGGTTGTACTAATTTGCAGTCCCACCAACAGGGTATAAGCATTTCTTTCTCTCTGCATCCACACCAGCATCTATTGTTTTTGGACTTTTTAATAAAGACCATACTTACTGGGGTAAAGCGATCTCTCATTGTGTTTTTAATTTGCATTTCCCTGATGATTTATGACATTGAGCATTTTTTCATATGTTTATTGGTCATTTGTCTACCTTCTTTTGAAAAGCTTCTGTTCATGTCTTTTGTCCACTTTTTAATGGAATTGTTTGAGTTTTAATTGCTGATTTGCTTGAGTCTTTGTAGATTCTGGTTATTAGTTCTTTATTGGATATATAGCTTATGAATATTTTTTCCCATTCTATACGTTGTCTATTCTGTTAATTATTTCCTTGGCTGTGCAGAAGCTTTTTAATTTAATAAAGTCTCATTTATTTATTTATTTTTTGTTGTTGCTGTACTTGTCAATCAGGTGTTCTTCATAAATTTTTTGCCTAGGCCAATATCTAGAAGAAATTTTCCAACATTTTCTTCTAGAATTCGTATTGTTTTATGCTTTACATTTAAGTCCTTTATCCATCTTGAATTAATTTTTGTAAGCGGTGAAAGATATGGATCTTGTTTCATTCTTCTGCATGTGGCTATCCAATTTTCCCAGCACCATTTATTGAATAGGGATTCTTTTCCTCAGTGTACATTGTCGTCTGTTTTCTCAAAGATCACTTGGCTGTATATAGATAGTTTTATATCTGGGTTTTCTTTTTTGTTCCATTGATCTATGTCTCTATTTTTGTGCCAATACCATGCTGATTTAGTTACTATAGCCTTGTGGCATACTTTGAAGTCTGGTAATTTGATGCCTTCCAATTTGTTCCTTTTGCTTAAGATTGCTTTGGCTATTCAGATTCTTTTCTGGTTCCCCACAAATCATAGAATTCAGCACCCATTCATGATAAAAACACTCAATAAAGTAGGCTTAGAAGGAACATATCTCAAAATTATAAAAGCCATGTGTGACAAATCCACAGCCAGCATCATACTGAATGGGGAATAGTTGAAAGTGCTCCCACTAAAAACTGGAATAAGACAAGGATGCCCACTGTCATCACTTCTATTCAATATTGTTCTGGGAGTCCTAGCTAGAGCAATCAGGCAGGAAAAAGAAATTAAGAGTTTCCAAATTGGGAAACAGTAGGTCAAAGTATCACTTTTTTGCAGACAATACCATCTTATACCTAGAAAACCCCAAAGAATCCACCAACAGACTCCTATAATTGATAAATAAATTCAACAAAATCTCATGTAATAAAATCAATGTACATAAATCAGTAACATTCATATACATCAATAATAGTCAAGCTGAGAATCAATACCATTCACAATTGCTACAAAGAACATAAAATACCTAGGAATGTACTTAACCAAGGAGATGAAAGATCTCTGCAAAGAGAACTATGAAACACTGAGGAAAGAAATCATAGGTGATACAAACAAATGGAAAAATGTATCATGCTCATGGAATGGTAGAATCAACATTGTTACATGTCCATATTATCCAAGGTGATTCACAGAATTAATGCAATTCCCATCAAGATACCAACATCATATTTCATGGATTTGACTTTCTTTTGAAAAACCCACAAAACAAAACAAACTTATATTCACCTTGTAGTAGACTACATTTCTAATTTTTTTTATTAAAAATTCCTTTGCAATTTTTTTTATTAATTTTTACGATGTGATTTTTTACTCCTTATGAGACTACCTATCAATTATATACTAATGAACTGATTGTTATGGAGCTTACTAAGGAGAGCACTTCAGACTGGTACAAGGGCATCAATAACTATTCTTCAGTATAATCTTTAAGTCAGGCATCCCTTCACCCAACAGTGATAATGTAAATTAGAAGATTAAGGGGATGGATGAAAACTTTTATCATCATCATGTGAATTTTTTGGGGGGCTATTAATTTATTTATTAAATATGTTAGGTGCTTGAGATAGAAGTGAATAAAGTATATCCCTGCGCTAAGGATGCTGACTATACAGTGGGAGAAATGACTGTTTAAATAATTATAAGATGGTGAGATATGTATTCATGGAAATAGATACAAAGGGAAATCAAGGCACTTCCACTCTGGCTACACGGAAGACTGCATATTCTAGGGAATTTCTTGCTGTAATTCAATCAGATCCTGGGTAACAGAGACAAAGAGATAAAAATTATAAAAAAAGGGAAAATAGAGAATAAATAAGTAGATTTAATATGATTCTAATTAGACTTCCATCGGGAAGATCAGAGAGAATGAAGGAGGTGAAATACTTCAAGCAGTAATGGTTGAGGAGTTCTAGAATTGATGAAAGATATAAATCCCAAGACATAGGAAGCGTAATGAAAAACAAGCAGGATAAAGAGATAAATATATCTATACCTAGATACATTGTAGTGAAAGTATAAAACATCAAAGACAAAGAAGTTTTAAATCAACCAGAGGGAAAAGACAGCTCTTCAAAAGAATGGCAGTTAGGCTGATGGCACTTTCAAAAATGAAAATCTGGTGAACTGTGGGCTAATATTTTCTCAGGGCTGAGAGAAAATAGTTGCCAGCCTAAAATTCTGTACTTAGCCAAACTATCTTAAAACCATATATCAACAAAAAAAGGAAATAAAAACATTTTTTCACTAAAAAATTTACAAAAGTTTATTATTGACAGACTTTCACTAATGTAATTAAATGGGTGCAGACATGAGTGCGCGTGCACACACACACACACACACACACACACACACACACACACACAAACCCAGATGAAAGGCCTGAGATTAAAAATGAATAATTGTGGGCAATAATGAGTAAACATGTGCCAACAAGGTCTCATAAAATAATGATAATGACAATGATAACCGATTTGTAGGGTAAAAAGATATTTTACTTTTGAAATACTGGACAACAATAATAATATGTGGGTCAGGAGTAAATAACTGTATTTAAATGAGTTTAAAGTCCTTGTGTTGTTCAGAAAAAGGGTTACAATATTGATTAATTTCAGACTTTGTTGTTAAGTATACACAAAATTTCAAAAGTAGCTAACAAGATAATATAATTAGAGTACATAACTTTTAAACCAGTGATGGAGAAAAACATGGAAAAGAAATTTGAACAAAGCAACCCCCTAATGATAATAACAATAATAAAGGGAAGAGCAACTCAGGCTTAGAAGAAGGGGAGCTAAGCATGTGAGACCTGGGGAGGTTTCACAGAAAAAGCAGTATTTAAGCTGAATTTTCAGACAGGAGATGGGTGGGAGGCCAAGGTGGGAGGATCATTTGAGCTCAGGAGTTCCAGACCAGCCTGAGCAAGAGCGAGACCCTGTCTCTACTAAAAATAGAAAAAAATTAGCTGGATAACTAAAAATATATAGAAAAAATTAGTCGGGCATGGTGGCACATGCCTGTAGTCCCATCTGCTTGGAAGGCTGAGGCAGGAGGATCGCTTGAGCCCAGGAGTTTGAGGTTGCTGTGAGCTAAGCTGATGCCATGGCACTCTAGACTGGACAACAGAGTGAGACTCTGTCTCAAAAAAAAAAAAAAAGAAGAAGGAGATGGGGCTGAGGAAAGTGCATTTTACACAGAAAGTACAAAAAGAGCTGAAGTATGCAAAAATAAGACTGCATGGGATTTGGGGGACTGCAAGAAGTTTAGTGTGGCTGGAAATGTGTTTTTAGTAGCCTAATGTGAAAAACCAGGTAGGGGCCAGATCATGAAGCAACAGCCTATCATTCCATGCTTGGGAGCTGGAATTTATCCTTTGAGCTTCTGAGGGAGTCCCTCCAAGAATCCAGGCCCTTGTTACCTCTCACTTGTATTGAAACAACAGCAGTGGGGCTAGAGTGAAGGACAATTATTTGTAAGATGTTTCAGAGGTGAAATCAATGGGTCTAAATGATGTGTGGGCGAGAGGAAGAGGAAACTGATCAGGGAACAAGGTTCATAGCTTGGGAGATTGCACGTGGTTGTGCCTTTTATTGAGAGATGTGCTATAGACGATCTCAGTTTGAGGAGAAAGATAGTGTGACTAGTTTTAAAATATTAGATTACGTGGGCCCATAAGGAGATGCCTGATGGAAAATACAGGTATATTTAAAATTTAAAATGAAAAAAGATGATTTTCTGGTATGGAATGTTGCTTCTACACAGATATACACTTAAGGGCAATGACTCTTGTAAATATCAGAGAAATAAGGATTTGAATACCCAAATATTCCTAAAGAAGAGCATGACCTTGAAAAAAAAATTGTTCGATTAAAAATAGGCCTCAGACAGAGGGCTTTCTCCAAATTTGTTTTATATGTGCCTATGACTGGCTTCTAGTAATGTGTATTGCATGAATGTGTTTTACATGTCTCACATCGGCTAAAAGGTGAGCTCTATTCTATTTCCTCACATTTTCTTGTCTAAGCTTTCACACCAGGCTGTATTCATAGTATTATGCTCTTTGCACGCCTATATTTTATTTTTGTTAAAGGGGGAAGAAACACATACAGATCTTTTGAAATCATAGGAAATTGAGAAATTTCTTGAGTTTGTTTTGGAAGGCAAAAATTGGCAACCACACACACCACATAAACACACACGCACACACACACACTCACGCACACATGCACACATCTTGTGCCTTCTGTTCTAACGATGTATCTTGCCCAGCTCCGTCCCACTGCCAGCAGCCTGGGACTTAGTGAGCTGGTGAATGGAGTCAAGGACACTGTCTTTCAAGCAAATCTACAACTTGGCTTCCTCAGATCTGTTTTATTTATTTATTTATTTTTTAATCTTTTGCTTACCCTACCAAGTTATTGTAAGGATCAAAGGATGTAATGCTTGCAAAAGTTCCTTTTTTAATTTTAAGCTGTACAAATATACGAAGGTAAAGGAACATAGAGAACTATTCATTTCCATTCCCACTACAGAAATGTACCTGTTTGTAATTTTCTTCGTGCGAGGGATGTTTAGTCATAAGCGGGGCTGTGGGAAGACTTTTGATCATGCATAATTTCTCAGGCACATACTGCTTAAAGATACATTTATCTTTCCCTGACCTAATCCCTCCGCGTATTTCAATTCAATTGAAGTTTCTCACAGGCTTGTACTGTTTTCACCCGTTTTTACCATCACACTCTTTGTGCTGGTTCCTACAGACTACAATAATGTATCAGATAATTCTAGGGCAAAAAAGCCATGGGAATCTGCTTCGGGGAGAATTGTTTTCCACGAATATGCTCTAATACCATTTCCCCAAGTGTGTTTATCTTATTGTTGACTTACTTTTACAGTTTATTTGGATCAGCTCTCTATCAAATTGCTTTGTGAAATCCCAGAACTCTAGCACTGTGACTGTCCACACCACGAAATCTCCAGCTGATGTTTGTGGGGAAGCCGCCAAGTGTCCAGGAGCAGGTGGCCATGGGCTCCCTCGTGAAAGTGCCTGGCCAACTGGGGTCAGAAAAGCTTACCCAGGAGCTGGAGTTGGCTGCCTACCCAGAAAGCACGGTGGCATGGGCTGGTTGATTTTTAGCCCTGGTGACTTTGGGAAGTAAACTGAGCGAGAGACACAGGTGCTAATAAATAGGTGGTGATACCTATAGATCCAACTCAGTAAAGTAGGACATATTTTAAATTCTAAAAATAAATTCATAATGACAAACAACTCTTTTTAAATGTACAACTATGGATGTCCTTGTTGCTATTCCTCATACTTGTGTCTCTTCTCAATTAGATAATGATACAGATGCCATCAACACTTGAATCTGACCCCATGGCCTAAGGAAATATCCACGCTGGGGTCTAGAAAAGACATCGTACTGTGCTTTATTCTAAGTCAAAACAATTATTGTAAGAAAGCAGACAAATTCAATGGCTTTGAATTTACATTTGAATACAAATATCATTGGGCCTTAGTTTTTATACAAAAAAGAGAAATATACTGAATGTTACAAGGAACAATAATATATTCTTCTTTATACATTTGTCGTGACCGGGAAATTGACACATGATGTGTTCATATAGCAGTATGTGTGAGAATTATGTTAATTCACACTTAATTTTTTAAAGTGAGTAAGATGATTTTGGGACTCCATTTCTATGAGTCAGAGAATAATTCTGATCAGCTTAACAAATGCAGAAATTTGAAAATTAATTTACTTTATAGAATTACATTTCATCAAAATAGGAATAGCTCAGAGGAAAAAAAAATCAGTGGTGGAAACACCCTTCAGTATGTTTAGCTTATTAAAATGTTCCTAAATGACTCAAAATGTGGTCCTTATATATGATAAATATTTTTTATACTACAGCTATATGTTGACAAATGAACAACATGTACTGTTTGTGAAGAGGCTGTAAGTGTCAAATACTAATTACCATGATTATGATTTGAACTTGTCAGACCTAACATCTTGAAATCTTGAGGAGGATTTGCAGAAAGACGGGAGCAGAACATGTTACAAATCCTTTTTATTTAGTTATTATTAAACTATTGAGAATATACAAGTAATGTACACCATAAAAGCTGGTGCTGTGATGTAATTATACCCTTTTTAAAGACTATCAACATAATACCATGCTGTATTTCATTATACAGAAAATATCGGTCCATGTTGTTCTTCCTCTGCATTTGTCCTCAGAATTTTTACATGGCCTTTTTTTTAGATTTCTGGCATGTTTTAACTTAAAGAGAAATGTAATATATCATCAGATAAGAGGATTGTGATCGCCTTTCCTTCTACTCACATGAAACTGGTTTATCAGCAGGAAATTTCTGGGAAGGTAAGTACTCACCAGCATAGAGGAAAAGATTGAGACATCTTCCCAGGTTTAAGGTAATTTAATTACGTTTTTCTTAGTCTTTAAAGAGAAGGAAATTACCTGATTTTTCTAGGCTTTCCCCCTTCTGATAAATTACTACCTTAATTTGCATAATCTTCCTAACACTTAGAGCCCCATTTTATTCTTCAGCTCAAAAGTCCTTGGCCCATGTTGTCCTCCATAAAATCTTTCTGGAAAACTTTCTGCACTATGGAATCCTTGCTCCTTAATTGTGTTGACTCTCAGTTGGCTGCTATGACACCCTCAATATTTTGCAGCACTCATTTGTCTGCACATTTGTATATCCTGTTCCCTACTGTATATTTCCTGAGCACAAGGACTGGGATAGTCATTTCTGTATCCCCAGGACTGAGCACAGAGTCTGGCCTTGTGCTGGGCTGGGAAAATTTCTTATGGGAAAATGTTGTGGGTTGTAGTTATTAAAAAATTCTAATAAATGCTATCTGCTTCTGTACAAAGCTTGCGGCTAGGAACATTAATTGTTAACCTCAGGGAGTGATGGCCCTGTCATGAGTTCAATATATAATCTAAGTAAAACTAAAGACAAATGTTATATACTTGATCTGTAGAGTAAAATAACCTTTATGTCAATAATTATAATCTGTCTCTTGACACCAGAGGCCTGTGAAAACAGTCAGACCTCTGGACTCTGTGTCTTTGGAACGATAAATAATATATCCTGCCTTTGCTCGCTTTGTTCTCCCTGCACCTGTGTTAAATTACGTAGCCCCTCTCTAAAGGGTATAAAAATCCTGTACAATTTTAGGTCGGGGCCACTCTCTTGTGCTGCTTTCATGCGGACAGAGGTGGTCGCTGGCCAGCTAATAAAGACTCTCAATTTGGCTCAAAGTCTCTCGTAATTCGTTCGCGCCCTCGCTCTATAACAAAAATAAATAAATAAAATAAAAATAAATAGAGGGAGATAAGGGGATAAGTGACTTGGAACCGAGGTGCAGTGGGAGTTACAGACAACATGGATGACAATGTGCCCCTCACAAGTTCTAAGAGCCTCTAAACTTGAAGCACCAGGGTAGCTATGGAATGAGGTATCAACCACAGACCTGAAAAATCGGGGAATTCACTGGAAGTCTATATTCAAGTTAGCAGATAAGACCCTCACTCTGGGCTTCTCCAACAGGAGACTAGAGGTTTATTCTCTGGAGAAATCAAGTGAGATTCTAGACTCAGGGATACCAGTCAGAGCAGAGAGATAGGGTGAAGTATTGGGTTGAAAACAAGTATAAGTAAAAATCTATGTATAGAACTGTGGGACTCTAAGCCCAATCTCCTTCCCAGCATCAGGAATCCAAAGGACAAAAGTATTCCTGCACCCAGCCTCCGCACCAGGGAGCAGGCTGAAGATTCTTCTTTAGAGGCTGAGAAACGACATCTAGATTTCAAGTTCCCAGGTGACAAGGGAAGTCTAAGTCTGATCCTACAGTGAAGTCCAACAGGCAACTACCATGAACCCAGGGCTTTCATAGCTTTTAAATACTTCTTTCTTAAATATGAGTGCCCACTCATTCAACGATCAAGCCTCTAACGTGAAAGACATCAAAACAGGAAAAAGGACCTGAAGGAAGTAAGAAACACTATAAGCAGATGTAGGCATCAAAAAAAGCTATCATCAATTTTGTTAAAGATGAGATATTGTATCTATAAAACAAAACCAGATGTCTCCAAAGAAACTCAAGAAAAGCATACTATTCAGAAATATAGTCATCCCCCTGTATACCCAGGAGATTGGTTCCAGGATTACCTGCATACATCTATTACACCTATTGTGCATACTCAAGTCCCACAGGAAGCCCTGTGGAACCTGAGTATATGAAAAAGTTGGCCTACCATATACTTGGGTTTTGCATCCCTTGATGTGTTTGGTTGAAAAAAATTCATGTATAAGGGGACCCACACAGTTCAAACATGTGTTGTTTAAAGGTCAACTGTATAGAGGCATGTATCAGGATAAAGAGAGGAGTTGAAGAGATACCATTGTGGGGTTGGACTAGGGTACAGAACTAGTAATTTTTATTATAAACCTATTGGCATTTATTTAAATTAGATACTATTTTAATTAAAATTTTCTTTTTTAACAAGCTCTCTAAGTCTTTGCTCTACCAACAGCACCAACATCCCCTGGGAGTTTGTTAGAAATGCAGGATCTTAGGCTCTCTCCCAGAACTACTGAATCTGGATCTGCATTTTTAACAAGATAGCTAAGTGATTTTTAAACACATTTGTTTTGATACAAGTAGTCTAGAACTAAACTACCAAACTGGTCCCCCAAGAACATGTGCTTTAGAGTAAGCTATGAATTGAGAGGTATCGACAAAACCAAAGAATTTTAAACTAGCTTCTCTAATGATGACCAATCTTTCCCTAAGGCAATTCTAAGAGCACTGGCAAAAATAAACTCCCAAACTAGCTGTACACACGGAATTTTTCTCTACTTTTTAGACACAGTGAGGAAAAAGCAGACTGAATAAGTACCACAGGTATTTTAACATCTTGCAACAGTGCCATCTGGTATGACTGCTCAGGCTGGTTTTCCACCCAGGCCAGCTGGCAGCACATCACAACCTGGGACAGTGAGGGATTATACAGTGTTCCCTGACTATGGTAGTTTTGTGGAGCCAAAACAGAAAGGAGGGGTTCCATTTCTAATAGACCAGTTCCATGTGAGCAATCAGTGGAGGGTCTCACCCAATTGGCTTCACTTGGTTCCAGGAATAGGGTCCAGAAACCGCCTAGGCTTTGGAAGAGTGAGCTGACTTGCCAACTCCTTTGTGAATTAGATAGTTATCAGCTCCTCAGCTCACCCTTTCTTCCTGTTTCTTCCCCTCCTCGGAATGCTTCTGCAATGCCACTCTGAGCGACTCTCTGATGAGCTGGACTTCCACTTCTGAAGCAGACAGTTTCTTTTCAAGCTCCATCTTTTCTTTGCTCAAGGCTTCTGTCTTCTGTGCAAACTGTGCACGTAAGAAAGTGTTCTCTCGCTGCAATTCCTGCCAGAGAGATTCTCAATATATAACTGTTCCCTACCCTTAAAATCCTATGTACTTTACTTACTGCCAACACACTTCATGGTCAAATATTACCTTTCTCCTAGAATGTCTTCAAGCAGGGCTTCTCACAGTGTGGTCCTAGGACTAACAGTATCAGCTTTACTTGATGCTAGAATTTGTTAGAAACTCAATTTCTTAAGCCTAACACCTAGGTCCACTGAATCGGAAATTCTAGGGATAGGTCCCAATAATCTGTGTTTTAACAAGCTCACCAAGTGATTCTGATGCCTGGTCATGTTTGAGAACCATTGTATTAAAGCAATACCTGAGGAGTTGCAATACAATGGAAGGAACACAGGATAAGACATCAGAAGACCTGGGCTCAAAGCCTGTCTCCCCTCCACTCATTCTCTATATGATCTCAGGTAAGTTCTTCCTCCTTGGATTTCAATTTTTTCATTAGCAGAGGACTGAACTAGATTTATCTAAGGGCCCTTCCCACTCTAATATTCTGATTCTGTGAGATGGAATACTGCCTTAACAGGCCTACTAGGCATCAAAGCCAGTACTATAATCTGTCTAATATGCAACACTCGAAAGCCCAAATTACAAGCCAGGCATAGTGGCTTAGGTCTGTAATTCTAGCACTTTGGGAGGCCAAGGCGGGAGGATCCCTTAAGGCCAGGAGTTCAGGATCAGCCTTAGGAGCCAGGCGTGGTGGCTCATGCCTGTAATCCTAGTACTCTGGGAGGCTGAGGCGGGCGGACTGTTTGAACTCAAGAGTTTGAGACCAGCCTGAGTAAGAGCGAGACCCTGTTTCTACTAAAAAAAATAGAAAGAAATTAGCTGGACGACAAAAAAAATATATATAAAAAATTAGCCGGGCATGGTGGTGCATGCCTGTAGTCCCAGCTACTCGGGAGGCTGAGGCAGTAGGATTGCTCGAGCCCAGGAGTTTGAGGTTGCTGTGAGCTAGGCTGACGCCACAGCACTCTAGCCTGGGCAACAGAGTGAGACTCTGTCTCAAAAAAAAAGATCAGCCTAAGCAACATTTCGAGACACCCTCTCCCAAAAAAATAGAAAAATTAGCCATTGGTGGTGGTGCATTCGCCTGTAGTGTGAGCTACTCAGGAAGCTGAGGCAGGAGGATCACCTGAGCTCAGGAGTTTGAGGTTGCAGTGAGCTATGATCATGCCACTGCACTCTACGTGGGCAATGGAGTGAGATTCCGTTTCAAAAAAAAAAAACCCCAAAACCCCCCAAAACAAAAAAACAAAAGCAAGCCCAAATTGCAGAAGCTTGGTCAACAAAACAGGCTTGTTTTCAAGCTTTCAATCCCCACAACCATTGATCTCAGTGAGAAAACGGTTATCTTCAGCTATACCTAGACATGGACGAATAAAAATGAGAATGACTCTAAATCCTCCATTACCTTTGCCTTTCCCTCCATTTGGCCAGGGCTGGCTGATTAAAAGACTTCTCAGAACATGACCCAACTCTAGGACCTTAATATCTACCTTGTTCTGCCTTCCTTTTCTTCCAAGTATGTCCTGACCACCAAGGCATCTGGACTTTCGCCTGGTACTACCCCCTCAAGCCTTTTCTGTGCCCACAAGGGCATGGCAAAGGTGCTTTATAATTACCATGTTTACTCTATGAGGGCAGGGATACCTATATCACTTGATCCCTTTTGTATCTCCTGGATATCTAATGGTGCTAAGCATACGAACACATTAAATTATAACAAACAAAATGCCATGCCGGTTGCCAATACTTACCTGTAACCTCAGCAAGCAAACATCCCCAAAGGGGGCAGTGCGGCCCAAAAGTGCACTGTGGACTTGGAGTTCGCTCTCTCGCACTTTCTGCTCCAAATGAGAGATGTGCTTCCTCTGTCTGCAAAAGCCAGTAGAATCAGGTCTGGGGTCCTGACACTAACCCCCTCATAATATGAACCCCTACTCTCCTTAAACAGATGAGTTCAATCCCTATTATGTAAGCAAAGACCTTGGATTTTGGACGTCACTATTTTGTTGAAGAAGGAATAACAAATGAGAAATATGACTGTGGGGAAATGAGGTAAGATTGGCTGAAATAAACCAGCTTCCCCCCTTAGGCACTCCCTAGGGCCCCTGCAGAGATACACAACTGGCTTATCACATTAGTTAGACACAGGACTAGGCTGCTTAACAATCTCTACCATGAGGCAAGATATGGGCCTAAACAGAGGGGGACGCACTGCCCTTGGGAAGACTTCATTAGGTCCCCTTAATGGGGCCTAGGAGAGTAGAGGCTGGCTCTTTGGCACCCTTTGCCCCTCTTACTTGTCAATGAGAAGCTCCTTTTCCTTCAGAAGGTGTTCATTACTATTCAAGATGCTGATCCATTGTGCTGGTTCTAAGATGGGCAGTGAAGGAGCAAAAGCAGCAGGATGGTGGCAGATGGCTCCATTCTGAAGCTGAAAAACAAGCAGGCACAGAGGGGCTTGATCTTGACCCACACATGTCTGAAAACACCTGAACAGTACTCAGCTGGGTCTGTGGTGAAGGCCCAGCTTGGCTCAGCCTGATAAGGCCCAATGTTTATGAAATAATTTTAGCTCTGATGTATGACTGGAAAGAACCTGTCAGGGAGATTTCTGCCAACTGAACACTCCCTGCTCAGAAAGGCTCTAGTTTCTAAGAAAAGGTCAGTTATCTTTTATTATCTGGCAACAGAGGCAATTCAGGAGCTAAGATGTCCTCACCAACCAAGGAAGGAGAATATGTCTGCTCCCTTCCTTCCCACTCTTCAGCAGCACAAGCACTTTTTAAAAGAAAAATACAAAAGTGGTACAATGGAAAGAAAACAGGGATTCAAAGATGTTTCAAACCCTAGCTCTGCCACTTACCAGCTTTGTGAACCTAGACAGATTACTTATTTTAAGATCCTGGTTAAGTTTCTACATTTACCTCATCAAGTGTGCTATGAGGATTAAATAAGATTCTGTATGTGAAAGTACTTAACCTATTGACTGGAATACAGTTAGTATGCAATCACTGTTAGTGTTCTACATTTTTAGGTTTTTCCCTTGTAACTCTCTACTTTAGTGAACCTATCTAGTGTTTAATCAGACCACCAACAGCTCACACAAGCCTTATCCTGTCTACAAACATCTTCTTTCTTAAAAATGCCAATGGCTTTTCCTTTAAAGTCAAAACTTATAAGACAAGAGCTATAAAGTTCTAAGAACCTTCTAAATCCAAGGATAGAAGGGCCGGTACCTGCATTTGCTCCATCTGTAAGCGGATCAATTCCAGCTGCTGCCGACAAGTGCTGAGTTCACAAGATTGCTCATGGGGATGCCAAGTATCAGGACTCGGCTGCCATACCTGAGAAGGTAGAGGCTTGGAGAGCCCAGGAGCAGGTTGGAGTCCCAAAGGGAGCATCCCACTGCTGCTAGGGTGTGGTCCATTCCGCTCAAATACTGCCCCGCTGCCTGGTGCTTTCTTGGCCTCAGGCAACACTTTGTACAACTCCTTGTTTGTGTCAGCTCTTGGGTTGTGTACATGGACTCGGTAGTGAGGATCTGAATAAAGTGTCTCCATCATTGCCGACTGATTGAGGGTAGATTCCATGTTAGGAATATCAAACTTTCTCACTTGTTCCTCTCTTTCATGGCCCACTGCTGGAAACCAGGACTGCTCAATTCCATTTTCTCCAGTAGCACCACAGAGATACATGAGATCTCTAGACAGGCCCGGAGAGTGTTTCATTGCACCGAGGTCTCCATTTCTTGTCATCCCCACGCTTTCAGCCAACCCTGACAAAGGAAGTTTGGAGGAAGAGGGTCCAGCAGGTATAGAATTTGGCTTGGCAGGAGAGGTCCCTAAAGTAGAAGGCATCACATGGGCTGTTGGAATGGTTACGTGGCTTTTGATGGGCTGGAAAGAAGGGCTGCCACTTGAGCTGCAAAAATCTGTGGAGAGAATAGTCTTCCATAAGTCAAAATTAAAGCAGCAAGCTTTCTTCAGTTTGACTGCTATGCCAGACATTCTTTGCCTGTCCTGAGACCAAGCAGAGAGAGCACTATCATCGGAAGTATCTGGCAGAAAGGCATGGCAACCAGCTGGGAGATGTGTTCCAGGATCGCAAACGCCATGCACATGGTAAACCAACAAAAGGCAACAATGGCTTCACTTTTAACTTACAGTCTGTCCTTTGTACTAGAATAAAAAATCTTGCCAGTCAACAAACACAGCTGAAACCGAACTTTTAAAAATAATCACTTACTTAAGGGAAATGGATTAAGTCCATTCCCACTCTTCTGGAAGCTGGGCAACTCTAAGCTATAATCCAATCTAATAATAATATCCTCTCCAATGGCTGCTAGAATCCTCTGTGACCTCCAAAAGCCCCTAAATCTAAACTATTCAGAGAATAAAGCAAACTAGATAGTCTTGCTCAGTATCCAGGGCAGGCAGTAAGGCATCTGAGTCAGGATTCTGTTCTCTCTCTCTTACCCCAGACCTAACTGCCTGGATATGTGAAGTTATTCTTAGTAACTCTCAGATTTCACTGTAGCACACTGAGCACTCTCAAGTGCCTATATGATTTATTTTGCCTTTCACTTGTCCCCCTGTGTGTACTCAATTGTGATTTTTAACATTTTCTTCAGACTAGATTTATGTTTCCCCTGCCCCTGCCTAGTCTTCGGAGACAACTCTCTGATTAGCCCTACTACAAAAGGTTCACATTTCTACCTATCTACAACTTTCAAGTGCTACTCTGAGGAGGACAAGGTCACAGAACTAATGTGCCGGGGTAGTGGGCTGCAAGCAAACAATAAGATAGGAATGCAAGGTAACACACTTATGACATTCAGCAGGCAGAAAACTGAATAAGGAGAAAAGGAATACCAATTTCTTCCCCTTTCAACTATATCCAGTACTCTTTTCTAAACCAAGCACATCTACCATGGAGCAGAGGGACTACCGATTTGTTTCTCTTTTTTTCTCCCCACCAACCAACAGAGAACACACTCAGATAATGAGGACAGATACTATAACCTTTCCCAGAATTATATGAGTATAGATCAGCTACCATCTTCTCACTAAGCAGCTCCTTAAAAACATGGGCAGGCCACCTCACACCTATTAGAATGGCAATTATCAAAAAGATGAAAGATAAGTGTTGAAAAGGATGTGGAGAAAATGAAACTCTAGTACACTGCTGGTAGAAATGAAAATTAATACAGCCACTGTGGTAAGAATATGGCAGTTCTGCAAAAAACTAAAAATAGAGTTACCATATGATTCAGCAATTCTACTTCTGGGATTTGAAATCAGTATGTCAGAGAGACCTGCACTCCCATGTTTACGGATTCATTATTCACAACAGCCAAGTTATGGAATCAACTGATGAACAGATAAGGAAAATGTGGTACACACACACACACACACACACACACACACACACACACATACACAATGGAATACTATTCAGCCTTAAAAAAGAGGGAATTGACATTTGCAACAACATGAATGAATCTGAAGTACATTATGCTAAGTGAAATAAACCAGGCACAAAAAGACAAATACTGCCTGTTCTTACTTATATGTGGAAGCTAAAAAAAAATTTAACAGAGAGCAGAATTGTGGTTGCCAGAGATTGGGAAGTAGGGGGAATGGGGAGATGTTGGTCAAAGAGTAAAATGTTTCAGTTAGACAGGAGGAATAAATAAGTATTTGGAAAAAAAAAAGGAAAAACCCACAACCGAATATGTGCAAGCCTTATCCATGTATGTAGAGTATCTAATTTCCTATACATAGATGATCTTGGGGATATATAAAAGGCACACTAAAAAAAAAGAAATCAAAAAAGCTGAATAATTTCTGATAACATGCATCAGCCTCTCGGGACGAATAAAGAAGGAAATTACTGAAATAAAGGACACAGTTTTGATGTCCCAAAACTTAAGTATAGGACTAGTCAACAAGATTAAGGTAAACTGGTGGACACAGAGACTTCCAAGATTAGTAAGCAACCTACTTGAAATCCTCCATAACAGCACCATAATATCAGCTCTCAACAAGGGTCCCTGGCTCCCATAGTGTTATTATGGAACAGAAGAATGTGAGATTGTGGCACACGAAGGGTTGCTACTGTGATGAACTTAGCCAACATCTCATTCCATTTTCCATCCACAGAATCACTCTCTCTCAAGACTCACAAAATTCAGTCTTGAGCCCGTAGCCCCTGTTATAGTTTGAATATGTCTGTCCCCAGAAAGTTCATGTGTGGAAACTTAATTACCAATGTAACAGTTTTAAAAGGTGAAGCCTCAAGAGGTGATTGGGTCATAAGAGTGGAGGCCTCATGAATGGATTAGTGAGTCAGTTAGTTCTCACAAGTGTGGGCTGTTATAAAAGTGAGCTTGACTCACTCTTGTGGTCTTCTTTTGCAAGTGCTTTCTTGCCTTCTACTTTTCCACCATGTTATGACGCAGTATGAAAGCCCTCACCAGAAGCTGCCACCGTGCTCTTAGACTTTCCAGCTTCCAGAACTGTAAGCCAAATAAACTTTTCTGTATAAATCACCCAGTCTCAGGTATTCTGTTACAGCAACAGAAAACAAACTAAGATAACCACACCCGCCCCAAATAATGCCAAAACCAAGGCCAGGGAAAAAAGTACAAACTGACCCAAAAGAATGTGTTTTTTTTTTTTCTAATTTTCTATACATAATAGACCATGCACACCAGAAAATTAAGGTGAAGTGTTTGTCAGCATCTCTTACTTGTCTATTGAGTTTACTTATTTATATCAAGGAAACTGCCCGATTCTGACAAACTGTGTTATAAAAAGTCAAGTTAAGGCTGGGCATGGTGGCTCACACCTGTAATCCTAGCGCTCTGGGAGGCTGAGGCGGGTGGATCATTTGAGCTCAGGAGTTCGAGACCAGCCTGAGCAAGAGCGAGACCCCGTCTCCACCAAAAATAGAAAGAAATTAATTGGACAGCTAAAAATATATATAGAAAAAATTAGCCGGGCATGGTGGCACATGTCTGTAGTCCCAGCTACTCGGGAGGCTGAGGCAGGAGGATCACCTGAGCCCAGCAGTTTGAGGTTGCTGTGAGCGAGGCTGACGCCACAGCACTCTAGTCCGGGCAACAGAGTGAGACTTTTCTCAAAAAAAAAAAAAAGTCAAGTTAAACCGTAAGTCTGGTTTGCATTTTAGAACACAGTTACTTGGGAGGCTAAGGAAGGAGGATCACTTGAGCCCAGGAGTTTGAGGCTGTAATGTGCAATCATCATGTCTGTGAATAGCCACTGTGCTCTAGCCCTGGGAAACATAGTGAGACTTTGTCTCTTTAAAAAAAAAATTAGCGTATGTGATGTGTGATTTCCATTTACCTTAGTCTACAGTTCTCAGCATCACTGGGTTTTTGCCACTCTAAGGATATAGTTCTAAGTCTCTTTTCTCTTCAACCACATTCTCTGTACCTCACCTCTCCCTCCCCGCAAAACAACATATTCTTTCTAATAATCTTTTCACAATAAGGGCAATTAGCTATTGCTAAATCTCAATCACTTCTGTCTACATCCTGTACTGGTTTATAACAATTTCAGTTTTTGGCAAAGAGCTGAAAACATTCTGAGCTCTGTGGTACTGACCTCTACTCTGTTCCCTGAGAATCTTTAAGGTAAAACAACTTAGTGAAGGGTGGAATCAAAGGAAAGTCTATTCAATTAAAGATACAACAATAAACTACATATTTTTTTTTTACCAGTCATAAGGGTTCTTGTTAATGAGACTCCAAGCTAGAATCATGAACAAACTAGGCAAGAGTTAAGATTAAGATAAAGACCATGGTATATAACAAAGATAGCAGAAAAGGGATCTAGGTTCCTTTAAAAAAAAAAAAAAATCTGGATCTATGGGCCTTGTATTATCACCTGAGATCTGCCATCCCTCACCCAGACCCTGGAAAAATTATCTTCCATGAAACTAGTCCCTGGTGCCAAAAAGGTTGGGGACTGCTATTCTAGACCAATGGCTTTGGCCCCTATCTCAAGGGTACTACAATTTAAAAAGAATGCACTAGAAAGGAAAAACATATATATTTCCCCAAAGGAATAAAAAACAGAGTCACACATACAATATACATAACAATGTAAATGAATTAAATATAGTCAGTCAATTCAATAGAGGGAAAAATACAGACCACTGTTTGACTTAAAAAAAAAACAAAACAAAGAACAGATTACTTAATCAAAATGAAAAGGTCCCATGACTATACATGTAGACAAAACCTTAACAAGTCAAAATTAAATTGACGGTAACATTTTCATTATGCGAGTAATGGAAAAGAATACTACACAGTCAGGAGACCAGAATCTGCTAACCAGCTGTGTGATTTTAGGCAAATTACTTAATCCCTTGGGGAACTTTTGTTATCTGTCAGTGAAAAAGAACGGAATTATGTGATTTTTAAAGACCTGTGTACTTCAAAATCTATGACTCAATTCTACTCAGTATTTGCTGAGCACACACAGCTGTTAGACTATTAAAACTAATGCTAGGTGTCAAGGAATCAGTATCTGTAGATGTGGGTTTTTTTCCTTTTCATTCCCCTTTTATTTTTCCAAGCATTTCTATTCTTCTATTTTTTTTTTTTTTGAGACAAGTTCTCGCTATGTTGCCCAGGCTGGACTCACAGGCTCAAGTGATCCTCCTGCCTCAGCTGCCCAGGCAGCTGGGATCATGGGCACCCACAACAGTGTTCAGCTTATTCTTTTTTTAAAAACAACTTTATTGAGATAAAAATTTACTACCATACAATTCACCTGCTTGATGTGTATAATTCAATGGTTTTTAGTATATTTACAGAGTTCTGTAACCAACATTATAATCAATTTTACAACATTTTCATCATTCCAAAAAGAAACCTCTTACCCTTTGGCACTCATGTTCCATTTCCCCCAACTTCTCCAGCCCTAGAAAACCACTAATCTACTTTCTGTCCCTGTAGATTCACCTATTCACCTTTCACATAAAGGGAATCATGTAATATGTGGCCTTTTGCATTTGCCTTTTTTTAACTTAGTATGTGTTTTTAAGGTAGCATGTATCAGCTGGACACAGGGCATGTGCTTGTAATTCCAGCTACTTGAGAAGCAGAAATAGGAGGACTGCTTAATCTCAGAGTTCAAGACCAGCCTGGGCTATACGGCAAGACATCTAAAAAAAAAAATTTACAAAAAAGAAGAAAAAAGGTAGCATGTATCAGTACTTCATTTCTTTTTATTGAGGAAGAATATTCTATTGTATGTGAATATACTACATTTTATTCATCTTTTCGTCAGTTGTGGACTTTTGGTTTGTTACCACTTTTTGGCTATTATGAATAAAGCTGCTATGAACATTTGTACACAAGGTTTTATGTTGGTGTATGTTTTCATTTCTCCTGGGTATATACCTAGGAGTAGAACTATTAGGTCCTAAGGTAGCCTTATATTTAACCCTCTGAGGAACTGTCAAACTGTTTTCCAATGCACCTGCAACATTTTACATTCACACCAGCAATGTATAAAGGTTGCAATTTCTCTACGTTCTCATCAATACGTTATCTTTTTGATTGAAGGTCATCATAGGGCCTGTGGAGTAAATATGTTTTTAAATAATAACATCTGATAAAGTACTAAAGTGACTAGTTTTACAACTTTAATCAACTCATCCAATCACTTTTAAATTCACCCTTTTCATCTGTAAAATGGAAATAATAAAATATTTTGAAGGGTTCTTAAGGGCTTTAATGAAATAATACAGAAAAAATTTACCTATCGCAAAGCATATAAGAAATAGTATTAATAATTAATTGTTATCATTAGGTCCTCTGCCTTCTAGGAACTCACCATCTAAACAGAAAAACAAAATACCCATATAAAAGCCTGGCAGTTGTTACTTAATTTAAATGCACAATCAAGTGGCAGAGATAATAAAGATAAAATACTACAAAAATGAAGGCCATCAGTAATGAATGGAAGGGATGGGAAAAGTTTTATGGAACACTTTGCTAGGTCTTGAATAGTAAGTAAAATCAACACAGCTAGGAGCAAGAAGAGGTGGGAATAGGACAAATGGGCCCAGATTAAAGAAGGAAAAAAGAGTCCAGGTACCCAAAACCCAAAAACTGGCCTGTACTTTCATAGGATAATAAGACAAGAGACTTGGTGACAGCAGGAAATATGCTTGAATAAGTGGGGTATGGACAGATCACAGAAGAACTGAGGCCTCTGCACTTTATTACTCAAGTTATAGGAATAATTGAAGATTTATAGGAAAGGGAAACTATAAAATCAGGCTCTTAGCAATATTAATTTGGCAGCAGAGGGAAAGACTTGAGGCCAGTTAACCTATTAGAAAATTGTTTCAGATAGGATAAATAGTAGAAATTGAGATGAAGGAACCAGAAGTGAGAAGTACATGGTAACAAGAATCAAAGCAGACTCCCTGACTGAATAATCTGACATTATGAACATTTTAGAAATGACACGATCTGGAAATGAAAACACACCTAGAATACAACCTGAAAATGACTACGCATATGGTTAATCACATCATTAATACAAACTTACCCTCTGCAATGTCTGAACATGATGTGCCAATGGCTGTGTCCCCACTGTCAGCTACACTTGAACAGCGGCTGAAGCGGCTCCGAAAGGCCTCCGAGATAACTGGGGTCTGCCATTCAGTCCCCAGAGAACTGCCCTTCTGAATCACGCTGGAACCTGAAACAAGTGGCATTTCCCACCTTTACTGTGAATCAGCTGATGTAATCCCATTTTTAAAAAATAAGACCATTTTTTAAAAATAACTTAAACCTATGAGAGAATAGTAGTACCCCACCCATTTCTCTCTCCTGTACCTATTTCAGCTACTCTGAGCTAGTTAATTTTAAGTGGAAATTGCATGAAAGGTGAGAATAAGCAAAGGCAGAAATAAGACCTACTATGAATCTAGGGGCACTGGGACCAAAAACAATCATATTTAATAGCAGCTACCATTTATTAAAGCCACAATACTTTACAACATAATCTTGTCTACCTACTTTTTTTTTTTTTTTTTTAGACAGATTCTCACTGTGTTGCCCGGGCTAGAGTGCCATGGTGTCATCCTAGCTCACAGCAACCTCAAACTCCTGGGCTCAAGCGATCCTTCTGCTTCAGTCTCCTGAGTAGCTGGGACTACAGGCATGCGCCATCATGCTCGGCTAATTTTTTCTATGTATTTTTAGTTGTCCAAATAATTTCTATTTTTAGTAGAGACAGGGTCTCGCTCTTGCTCAGGCTGGTCTCGAACTCCTGAGCTCAAACGATCCACCCGCCTCGGCCTCCCAGAGAGCTAGGATTACAGGCGTGAGCCACCGCGCCCAGCCTCTACCTACTTATTGAAAAGTATTACCATCCTTATTTTACAGAGGGGAGAGCTGAGATTTGAACCCAGGTCTTTCCGATTCCAACACCCACATTTCCTCTTACAGAGTTTCTCAATGGTGCTTTTGGCATTCTGGGCTTGACAATTCTTCAATGTGTAATCTATACACTACAGAATGATTTGGCATCCCTGGTTCCCACCCACTGATGCCAGCAGCAACCCTCAATCGATTCCACCATCATTGTGTAATCAGAAAAATTCCCACATAGTTCCAAATGATCTCTAGGGCACCAGCCAGTCTAGGCCCCTGTTGAAAACCATTGCTTCACTGAACCACGGTACCCTCAATCAGTGAATCTAGATCAAGATGAGTTTTGAAAGTCAATCTGAAGAGCTTAAGTCTTTATCTTGAGAGCAATGCAAAGAAACCACTAAAATTTCTCGGCAGGTAAGACCAAAAAAAAGACTAATGAGATTTATTTGACTTTAAAGCTTGCTGTTTGAGGGCTGGTAAGAAGCGTTCAGTAAATACTTATTCACTAACATACTAGCAAAGATGTAAATTCAAATTATTTTTTAAAAACCACTATAATTTTTCTAAGTTGTATCTGATGATCCATGTAAACCAAGGGGAAAAAAAGGTAATGGCAGCTACTTATCCTCCACTTAACTTAAAGTGTCAAGTTGAAATCAGAAAATATGGTTCTATCGACTCTTTGATCTAATGGGAGGCAAATGATATGTGAACACAAATTGCCTTACTCCTTTCTTCCAACTTCAGTGCTTCTCTTGCCTTTTTTTTTTTTTTTTTTAATACAGAGTCTCACTTTGTTGCCCTGGCTAGAGTGAGTGCCTTGGCGTCAGCCTAGCTCACAGCAACCTCACACTCCTGGGCTCAAGCGATCCCCATGTCTCAGCCTTCCAGGTAGCTGGGACTACAGGCATGCGCCACCATGCCCAGCCAATTTTTTCTATATATTTTTAGCTGTCCAATTAATTTCTTTCTATTTTTGGTAGAGACGGGGTCTCGCTCTTGCTCAGGCTAGTCTCGAACTCCTGAGCTCAAACAATCCGCCTGCCTCGGCCTCCCAGAGTGCTAGGATTCCAGGCGTGAGCCACCGCACCCGGCCTTCTCTTGTCTTTTTAACCTACTTTCACCTCTTTTTTGCTACCCTTACTTCTGCCTTCTCTTAAAGGCAATCTAAATTTCCTCAAAGACTCCTTCTATTCTTTGGGTCACAGTGGACTGCCCGATTTGAAAGAATTTGCCCAATCTTTATAGACTCAGTAATTTGCAACAATTGTTAACAGAAGACATAGGCAATAATCAGAGCTTCTGAGTACATGAGATTAGCCAATGTTACTACACCGAGTTGGTGTAATTCTAGCTAGAAGCAAGGAAATTTGACCTCTTGGTGAGTCTACACAGCTTTATCTCTCTAGTCAGTGTAAAATTTGCCAGGTCTCTTTGAAATAGTTAAGATTGAGGTCTTCTTTTACCATTTACCTAGCCTCCTGGAAACTGCTCACTGTTACTACTATTATTCTTCCATTCTTTACCACTACCACTTTTCCATCCACCTGCTCCACACTCCAAATAAATTCTAGATGTTTGTTAAACTAAAAATGTGTTTTGTTATATTTAAAGAGGCTTATACTTATTTCAAAATTCAAGTTTGAAAGCTGATTTATTTTTTGTTATATTGCATGTCCTATCAGTAGCAACCTTATCAAATATTAAGACCATTATTAATCTGAATGAGACAATAATAAAAAGAGAAAAGGGCCAGGCGCGATGGCTCACGCCTGTAATCCTAGCACTCTGGGAGGCCGAGGTGGGCAGATTGTTTGAGCTCAGGAGTTCGAAACCAACCTGAGCAAGAGCGAGATCCGGTCTCTACTAAAAAAATAGAAAGAAATTATCTGGACAACTAAAAATATACAGAAAAAATTAGCCGGGCATGGTGGTGCATGCCTGTAGTCCTAGCTACTCGGGAGGCTGAAGCAGTAGGATCGCTTGAGCCCAGGAGTTTCAGGTTGCTGTGAGCTAGGCTAACGCCATGGCACTCACTCTAGCCAGGGCAACAGAGTGACACTGTCTCAAAAAAAAAAAAAAAAAAAAAGAGAAAAGGCTATCAAAAAGGCAGTGAGCTTTGTTAGGAGTGGCTACATTCCAAAAACTTGCATTATATAAATAATCATCATAGAAACTGTACAATCCTAAAACAGTATGTGGCCCATAGTAGACGGTCAATAAATATTTGCTGAATGAATCTTGAATTGATTGAATCAATGTTTATGATAGTGTCTACCGAATGCAAGGCGGCGTGCCTAGGAGAACACACCATCAAATATCTACCAAATGTCTACCAAGAGTAAGGCACTATGGGATTTTTAAGTTAAATAAAACATATCCTTAGTTGCATAAAATGTGGCCTCTTCTTAAAGATCCCAGAATTCAAAAATTCATTTTCCTAAAATACTACTTTCTATTTGAAACATATCTATTTAATATGCCTATGCGATGTGTACGTGTGTGTGTATACATATATGTATGTTTAATACACAGTTGGCCTTCCACATCCATGGGTTCAACACACATGAATCCAATCAATCTTGGATCAAAAATATTAGGAAAAAAATTGCATTTGTACTGAATATGGACAGACTTGTTTTTCTTGTCATTATTTCCTAAACAACATAATATAGTATAACAACTATACACATAATATTTACAACGCATTAGGTATTATAAGTAATCTAGAGATGTTTTAAAGTATATGAGAAGATACGCATAGGTTATATGCAAATACTGCCCCATTTTATATCAGGGACTTAAGCATTCTCAGATTTTGGTATCTGCAGGAGGTCTTGGAACCAATTTCCCATGGATTCTGAGAGACGACTACATACTACTTAATATATCTACTTGGTGTATCTACCGAGCTTTCAAAAACTTGTTAATCCATTCTAGAGATAAATTCCCAAGTCTCTAGTGACAACCCAACCGAGACTGTTGGCATTCAAAAAGAATTCTCATCTTTGTGGGCCAGCAGATAACTGGCCCATCCAGAGGATAAAGACAACACAGAACACAGTAATTTAAGCTGTGTTTTTCTGATTTCAAATGGAACTATGTTCCAAAGTCATTCTGTTCCAATTCTTTATGTGTCCTCCCCTCTCAATCACGTGGTCTTGTGGAAAGCTATGTAGGATGTGAGATAAATACCTGTTCCCTCAGAGAGACCTGTTTTTATATTCAATGTAGCCCCATGTTATTCTTGTTCTTTTAGTACCAGCATTTCAGTGAATGCTTGTTTGCTCAGTATTTTCCTTAAAGAATATGAAATAACAGAACAAAGGTCAGAATTCAACCCAGAAAACTATGACCACTCAACTACTCACCTGGTGAAGTGGCATGAGAAATCTTCTCTGCAGGGTATTTCTCCTGCATGGCCATCACAGTTATCTGAGCCAACTGCAGAATGAAGAAATAACCATATGCACTGATAATCCACATGAAAAAAAAAAATGAAGGAATAACCAGTCAGATCTCTCCAGCATCTTTAATTCCCTGTAACTGAAATTACCAGTCAGATCTCTCCCTTTATCTTTAATTCCATTCAACTGAAACTGTCAAAACCATATAGAACATTCAAGTAGTCCACATGTTTTACTTCTAAGGATATTTTAAAAGGCAAAGCAACTCCCAACATTTCAACCCACTTCTTTCCCTAAACCAACCAGAGAAAATCTAGAATCAAACAGAGATTCTCAATACAGACCCCGTAAAGTCTTAGAACCCCTCCAATTGCACAAAACTAAAAAATATTACTTTTTTTTTAATTTCAGCTTATTATGGGGGTACAGATGTTTAGGTTACGTATGTTGCCCTTGCCCTCTCCCCCAGTCCGAGTTTCAAATGTGTCCATCCTTCGGGTGGTGTGCATTGCACTCTTTGTGTATGCATATACCCATCCCTTCCTCCCCCTCAAAATATTACTTTTAATTAACAAACTTTGCCATGAATGGGGGGGAGGGAAAAACACCCAGCATGGTTGGTTTCTATCTTCAAAACCCTTTAAATTGCAGAAATATTCATTCATTCCTCAATCTAACATGAACTCAAATCTAACATGAACTCAGCAATTACTACCCAAAAACATTGCGCTAAACACTTTTTAGGCATCATGTCTCATATTTAGTGCTCACATCAACCCTGAGGGAGTTATTAGTATCCTCATTTTATGGACGAGAAAATAAATTGAGAGTAGTGTAGGTCATACAGCTAAGAAGAGGCTTCAAAGCCAGGACTGTGCTTCAATGACATAGGAGTCTAGTCAGCATTCTATGTGACAAAACACAGAAAGAGAAATCAAGGAAGGAGTTTCTGCCTCAGACAGCCAGAGCTGCAAGCCTCAAGGCAGTTAGGAGCAGCTCAAGGAGTCAAGGAACAGCTCATATAATTTCTTCACTCTGCCCTTGGTCATCACCCAGGCTCTATTTCCCAAGCTGCTATCCTCCAAGAATTAGATTTTGACTATTTCATTTCTCCCTTCAAGAATTACAATCTTAGTAAGGAATATCATGGTTGGCAGCTGTTGAGATAACCTCTTCAAAACAGGAGAGGATTTGAGGGGATTCATAGACAGCTGACACAGACACATTAGGAATCTCTCACCATCACACTAGTTTCACAGCTTTGATCGTTCATTAAACCAGACCTTGTGAAAGACAAGTGCCTTTACAAAGACCTAGTCCTGAGACATACAAAACCACCAGACCATTATAAAGCACACAAGACCTAAAGGGCAAGTAATGAGGCCTGGTTATCTTAATCATCCTTGTGTCACCACTCCTCCCTACCTAGCACACAGTATTCAATTCATCAACCAAAATTTACTGAGTGCCTACTATTAATATTTGCCTGGATCTGTGCCATGTGCTAGAAGTATATTGGTGTAAAAGACAAACATGGTTCTGATCCCCCTGGTTTATTGGGGTGAAATGCTGAATACACTCGGTTGGACAAATAAACTTGAACACACTAAACTTTCAGTTCATCCAAAGCACCAGCTCCTTGCTAGAGCAGGTTCGTCAACCTCGGCACTACTGACATTTTGGGTGGGATGATTCTTTGTTGTGGGGGCTGTCCCGTACCCTGTAGGTTGTGTGGCTGCGTCCCTGGACTCTTTGCACTGGAGTTAGTAGCAAGCTCCGGAGTTGTGACTATCAAAAATGTCTCCTGACATCATCGAATGTCCACTGGGAGGCAAAGTCGCCCCGGCTGTGCAGCACTGGTCCGGGGCCCTCCCAAGTGCTCTCTGTCCCCCAACCTTAATTCTCCATACAGCTTTCAAATCTCAGCTCAAACTTAATTTCCTCAGGGAGGGCTCCCTGACCTCCCCAACTAGATCAACACCCTCTGTTTTGTGCTGTTTGTAGAATTTCTCCGTCCTACACGTACTGAGTGCTAATTACCCGCTTAACGTCTACTCTTCTCCCGGGACGGTGTGCTCCCTGAGGGCAAGGAAAGTGCTGCCCGCCGTTTCCCTGGCCACTGGCACAGGGCCCGGCACACAGGTAAAAGCAACTGGTGTGGAGTTAATGACGGAGGAGAAAGCAAGGCAACGAGAGAGCGGAGGAGACGGGGACACGAGAGTGAGTGTGGGGGGAGGCACCGTCTTAGGAAGCAGAGGTGCTGAGGGACCCGGAGGGTTAAGGCTCATTCGCCAAGCGCATGCGCTTCGCTCTCCTCCCGCCCCTCAACGGAGGTAGGTCGCGAGTGTCCCCCGCTTTGCCCGGGCTACCGAAGGAGGAGGGGCAAGGTCTGTCACTCCCACGGGGACCCCGAAGCGAAGAAAACTTACGGGGGCCTGAAAGAGGGCGGCGAAATCCCTCACTCGGGGGACACCGACTGCGGCCACCACGTCCGCGGTGGGCGGCGGTTCAGTTCCTCAGCCTGCCTAACGGCCGTTACACACCCGCCAGGCCGCGCGCCTCGGTGCGCGCGCCGTCCTGCCCCGCCCCTTTCTGCCTGCTGACCAATTGGGAGTCGATCCATGCCGGTCTCCCGCCCCTTTCTGCCTGCCTTTGATCAACTGGGAGTCGAGCCGCGCCGGTGTCCCGCCCCTGCACGTTGCCCTCCGGCAGGCCCGACGAATCTCTCTGCGCATGACCCCACCGCCACTTGGCGCCTTCTCCTCTGCCCCTTGCCGGGTCTTGCCTCTAGGCGGAGCCCTGCTCACCTAGGCCTGGAGCGGCCTGCAGGGCTTGTGAAGACAGGGAAGCTGGCGGCCGGGCATGCGAGAATCCCACGAAACCTGCATCACCTTCCTCCTATTCCACCACCCACCTAGCAGTCCTCCTATCTGAAGCGAGGAATCAGGCTGTGACCAGGAGTTAGGGTGTGGCCTGGGTCACTGACTACTCAGGGTTAGGGGTCAGGGCTTTGTCTGGGTGGGAGTCAGTGGTCAACCCGTGACCAAGACTTAGGTAAAGGATGAATCTTGCCTCCCTACCTAAACTTGGTACCAGGAAAAGGAACTGTTAAGTCCATTTGCATTAATATGTACTTGAAGAATCAGACTGGAAAATTGTTTCAAAGGAGGAACAAAGCCAAGAGCCAAAAGAATGAATCTTTGATAGTGAAATTCTAGGTTCCTAGAAACCTGACATGGAGGGAGAGGCATTATACAGTGTATGAGGAAAAAAAGTTGTGTGATTTCTTAGCTTTGAAGAACCAGCCATAAAGAGAGTTCATTACTGGATCAAATTCACTCTAGAGTAAGGACCCTAAGGATGTCCTCCAAAGTTCAATCTCCTGCCCTCTTTTAACCTTTTAAGGCAAGACTACAGAAGGCATAAAATAGATTGACTGGATAATGAACCTGAGTATGATATGAAATTAGGACCAGAAGCCTTTGTTAGACTGGGAGCGGTGGCTCATGCTTGTAATCGTCGCACTCTGGGAGGGCCAGGCGGGAGGATTACCCAAGGTCGGGAGTTCGAGACCAGCCTGAGCAAGAGCAAGACCCCGTCTCTACTAAAAATAGAAAGAAATTAGCTGGACAACTAAAAATACATAGAAAAAATTAGCCGGGCATGGTGGCACATGCCTGTAGTCCCAGCTACTTGGGAGGCTGAGGCAGAAGGATCGCTTGAGCCCAGGA
>CAUYSK010009390.1:0-12837 GCA_963575035.1 Avahi laniger
GAAGGGGCTCAGGGTGGGCATCTGCTGGGGAAGGGGCTCAGGGTGGGCGTCTGGTGGGGGAGGGGCTCAGGGTGGGCATCCGGCGGGGTAGGGGCCTGGACATGGGCATCTGGCGGGGGAGGGGCTCAGGGTGGGCATCTGGTGGGGGAGGGGCTCAGGGTGGGCATCCGGTGGGGGAGGGGCTCAGGGTGGGCATCCGGTGGGGGAGGGGCTTGGGGACAGGCATGATGGGGGAGGGGAGGCCCCCGAGTCCCTCCCCAACCCAGGGGATGCCCACACTTTCCCGCCCCTTCAGAGTACGCAGCCCAGCTGGAGCGGCAGCTGCAGTTCTACACGGAGGCGGCGCGGCGCCTGGGCAACGACGGCAGCAGGGTGAGCCAGGCACGGGCCGGGTGGGCGCCAGGTGGCCACAGGGCGGGGCCGGCAGGGATCGCCCACTGACCGCCCGTCCCCGCAGGAGGCTGCCAAGGAGGCGCTGTACAGGCGGACTCTGGTGGAGAGTGAGGTGAGGGGCTCAGAAGGCGGGCGTGGGGTCGCTGGGGTCGCGGCCCTCCCTGACCCCAGTGCCTGCCCCCAGCTGCAGCGGCTCCGCAGGTGAGCGGCAGGTGAGCGGCCGACGGGGCGGGCGGCCCCTGGAGGAGCGGGTAGCAGACCCACAGCCCAGGGAAGAGCTGACCCAGCCACCCGCCGGACACGTAGACAATCAGTGGACAATCGGTTCTGGACTCGTCCCCTCAGGGCCCCCAGCCCAGCCAGAGCCTCCCTGGCTGGGGGCGTCGGGACGATGGCGGCCAGCCCCTCACCCAGGCCTGGCTGGGGGCCAGAGAGTCCTGTTTGCACAGTCTAGGGGTGTGTGGCCTCTGGCCTGCCCCAGAGAGGGGAGGGCGGCTGGGACAAGCCCCAAGGGCCCCTGCGAGCACTTTACTTCCTGTCCCTCCCCAGCCTTAACCCTGAACCCTCCTATACCCCAAAGAAGCGCTGAGGCTGGCAGGGGGTCGCCCTGGCCCAGCTGGGCCCCCAGGGCCAACACTCAGAATAAACAGCCAGGGCCACACCCTGCTCAGCTCTGTCTTGTCTTTGTTCCTTGCTCTGGCCCTTGGTGGCCAGGCTGGGTCTCTCCCGCCTCCCCCAGTGTCCCCGAGGGTTGTTGGGGAGGTGCTTCCAGAGGGGCAGGCTGGGGCAGGACAGCGTGCTTGTGGAGGGTCCATACATCTGTCACCCTGCGTTTCTGCAGCAGCTGGCCTTGGCCTTGGGTTTACATGTGGCTGGGTCACACGTGGTGCTACTTGGTGTGTCTTGGGACCTAAAAGTCCAGCCCTATTGCTGACTGGCCCAGGGGCCTGGATCTGGTGTCCCAGAGCCTCAGTTTCCCCCGCTGGACTCGGGGAGGGTGAGAGCCGCCACTGCAGGGTTGCAGGGAGGAGCCAGTGGGCAGAGCCCCCCGAATGGTGCTGGTCTGTGGTGAGCACTCAGAGTGTTAGGTTTTATTGTTGCTGTCTCCATTTGCATGGGGGGCGGGAGGGTGTGTCCTACCGGGCCACCGTGGTCTGTGCACCTGGAGTGTGCCAGCTGCATGCTTCAGCCCCTCCCCTGTCCCCCAAGCCACCAGAGCAAGCCCAGTCCTTGAGGCCCGGGAGAGCCGGGCAAGGGGCCGTAGGTGGGTGCTGTGTCCTCAGTCCGTGGCCCAACAGAGCCCCAGGGGTCAGGGCTGCTCTGCTGGGCCCCTCCAGGCTCAGGAGCCCCCTGCCCGTGGCCCACGTGGGGTGGCGGGCGGCAGCCGCACCAGCACCTGCTCCGGGTTCCCTGCCGTGTCCACCACGCGCAGGTGCGGGAGGCCCAGGAAGGCCTCGGCGGCGATGCTCGTCATGTGAAGCCTGTTGGCCCTGGACAGAGAAGCGGTCGTGGGCAGGTGGCAGGAGTGGGCCACCACCGTCCTGACCCACCTGGGCCCTCCCCTGCCCACCTCGATCTCCCCAGCAGCCCCTTCCTGCACCTGAGGAAGAGGGCGCGCAGGCGGGGCGTGCCGAGGAAGGCCTCGGGGCCCACGTGGCCGATGCGGTTGCCCTCCAAGTGCAGCTCCTCCAGGGCCTCGGGCAGGTCCGGGGGCACGAAGGACAGCTCGTTGTGGCTGAGGTCCAGTACCTGGGTGGGCAGGGCGGAGACGGCTACGTGGCGGCCCCAGGTCCCTGGGCCATCGGGCTCAGCAGCCCCCAGCCCCTCTCCTCGCAGGCCCTCCTGGGGGAGGCCCTGTTCCAGGCCCTGGGGACAGACGGGTCCCACCTAATTCAGTGAGTCACTGAGGAAGGTGGTGTTTCCTCCACCCCACACCCCTCATCGCCTTCTAACACTGTCATTTACTAATTTCGTGGCCATCGGTTGCCTTGCTCCCTAGCCGGGATGTTTTGGGGGCGGGGGTCAAGAGCTGTGGCGTTCAGTGCCCAGTGTCTGCATCTCCACTGCCTAGAGCAGTGCCTGGCACCCACAGATGCTTCTAGAACTCTGGAATTGGTAGTACCAGAAGGGAGAAGCCGAGGTGTTCCCTAGGGAGGTGGAGGGGGTGGTGGCAGAGGACCAGGTGACAAGGACAACACCGCCAAAGTCCTGGAGGCTGAGTCTGTCTCAGCTACGCCAGGGCTGGCCCACAGTGGGGAAGAACTTGGCAGGCAGCGGAGGGTGGGGACAGCGTGGCTGGCCAGCCTGCCCCTCACCTGGAGGGCCTGCAGCTGATGCCAGGTGCCGGGCCCAATGTCACCGACCCGGAGCCGGTTGTGTGCCAGGCTGAGCTCCCGCAGCTGGTCCAGGCTGGCCAGGGGCTCGGGCTCGAGCACCCGCAGCTGGTTGCGCTGCAGGCGCAGGGCACGCAGGCCGGTCGGCAGGCCCGTGGGCAGCCGGGTCAGCTGGTTGCCAGCCAGGTCGAGGCTACGCAGGCCGCGCAACCGGCGGAAGGCCCGGCGGTGCACACGGGCGCTGGCCAGGCGGTTATAGGCCAGGTTGAGCTCGGCCAGTCCAGGCGTAGAGGTCAGGTCGCGGGCGCCCAGCGCGGCCACGCGGTTGTGGGGCAGCACCAGGGCGTGCAGGCGGCGGGGCAGCGCCAGGGGCACGCGGTCCAGCCCATTGCCATAGAGGTGCAGCGTGTGCAGGCCCCGCAGTGGCCGGAGCGCCCCAGGGGGCAGCCCCGAGCTTCCCAGCTCGTTGTGCTGCAGCAGCAGGTAGCGCAGACCCCGCACCCCGCGCAGCCGAGCCGCCTCCACCCGTCGGATGCGGTTTCGGCCCAGGTGCAGGACGGCCAGGGTCCGGGGCAGGCCGGCGGGCACTGTGGCCAGCTGGTTGTGGGACAGGTCCAGGTACTCGAGGCTGTGCAGCTTGCTGGTGGGAGAGAGGGTGGGCGTCGGGCCAGGCACTCAGAGCGGGGACCTGACCCATCTTGCAGGGGACGATGATGCAAAGGTGTCCTCAGACTTAAGCTGGAGATGTCGACCTGAGGGCCATGAGTTGAGGGATCTGGGTGGGAGGGAAATTTGGGCTGCTCGGGGCAGATTCCAGCCTGAGAGTTCTGGAAGTGACCAGGAGAGAGTCCTGGGTCTGAGAGAAATGCGTGTGGCAGCTGCGACGTCAGCTAATGAAACCTCGGTGCAGGGCAGTAGGGAACAAGGACACCTGCTTGATGTGCAGGTAGCACTCACCGGAGTTAGGAGCCACACAGGAGAGGGGGACAGAAGGTTGGGACGCCCCCCCCCCAGACTATACATACTCGGGCTCCTCTGCCCTCACGAGGTGGCACCTGAAGGTTGTGGCGTCCAAGCCATTGTCTGTCAGCTGGTTGTGCTGGAGGTAGAGCTCACGGAGTTGGGTCTGGCGGCTCAGGGCTCCTCGGGGCACCTTGGAGATGAGATTGTTCTGGAAAAGGGAGAAGACGATGAGACAGAGGGTCTGGGAGAGAGGACAGACGGGAGCCATTGAAGGTTCTTGAGTGAGGGAGTGACAGGGAGCCAGCCTTCAGCAAGGCTGCTCCGCGAGTGTTGCAAACAACCCGTGTCAGTGGGAGTGATTCAGAGAAAGGCCGTTCTGACTGCTGGGATTTTGGGGGACATTTGGGAGAATGGAAAGTGAGGGGTGCCCCAGGGCAGAGGCGAAGGGGGCCTGAGCCCCGGTGGGGACGCAGGGCAGGGAGGAGGAGGACGGGCACCTGCAGGTGGAGCCGCTCGAGCGAGGGCGGCAGGCTGGGCGGCAGGTAGCTGAGCCGGTTGCTCGAGAGACTGAGGGTGGCAATGGCCTCGGAGCCGCGGAAGGCGTCGGGCGGCAGCCCAGCGTTGTTCAGCTGGTTGTTGTGGAGGTACACGGACCTGAGGGGAGCCAGGCTCCGGCCACCGGCCTGCCCCGCACCTCCCCGCAGGCCCCCCCTCCCGCCCCAAACCCGTTCCGGGCCACCTTCAGCGTGCAAGTGTGTAAGTGTGCAAGTGCGTGTGCGGGAGCATGTGTGTGTAATTGTGTGCGTGCGTGTGAGCCTGTGAGTGGCACTCAAGCATGTGATTGTGAGCGTACATGTGTGCATGATTGTGTGCATGTGTGAGTCTGGGTGTGCGAATGCGTGTGCACATGTGAGCGTGTTAGTATGGATGTGTGTGTGTGCGTGTGAATGTGTGAGTGTGCACGTGTGTGCCCGCATGCGCCCGCCTGCAGCCTGCAGTTCTCCGGACACAGCATAGCGGGCCCTGTCTCCCCCGTGGGCCCCCACGGTACAACTCTGCCCCCTTACACGCCCCCAGGGAAAGGACTTAACCGCCCCCCCAGCCCCTCAGGATGGGACAGTGACCCTTGCCACACCTGAGGGCGGGGGGCGGGGCCAAGCGGGGCCAGGGGCTACCTGAGCGCGGGCTTCTCCCCGAAGGTCAGGGGGAAGATCTCCATCACTTGGTTGGCAGCCAGATCGGCCACGCGGAGGGAGCGGGGCAGGAACTGCGGGGCGACGGAGAGCTGCGGGAGCACAGCCCACAGCGCGCTGGTCCGGGTGCGGTGCGTCCCGGGCTCTCCCCTGGGCTGCTCCCTGGCGGGGCGGGGCCTCGGCGGGGCTGGGGGCTGGGGGCTGGGGGCTCACCTTGTTGTGGGCCACGTAGATGTGCTGCAGCTGCGTGAGGGACTCGAAGGCTTCGTCGGGCAGGCCTGCGGGGGGCGGGGCGTGCGGGGCGGTGAGGGGACCCCAGGCCTGGCCTTGCCGGCGGTGGTGGTGGGGGCTGGGCTCCCAGCTGCCCCAGGGCCCCGGGCTGGGAACTGGCAGAGGCTCCCCGGGCTCTCAAGTCCCCCTCCCCCCACCGCTACTCGAAAGCCACATCGCCCCCTCCGGCCCCCCCACCCCTGAGTTTCCGTCCTGCTCAGCAAAGGGCAGTTCTGGGAACTGCCGCAGAGCCGCCCGCAGCCCGGGCGGGGGAGGGGGCGGCAGCTGCGACCTCACCCTCGGAGGAGATGAGGTTGTTGTGCAGGTTGAGGGTCCGCAGGCTGCTGAGGCGCGACAGCTCGTTGTACGGCAGCTCCTGTAGCTGGTTGTTCTGTGGGACGCGGGTCGGGACCGTCACACCCCTGACCCTGGGACCCCTCGCTGCCAAGCGACCCCAAGCCCTGCTTCTCAACTCCCCATCAGCCCAGACAAGCCCAACACCGCATCACCCTGTCCCCAAGCAGCCCTGTAACCGCCAAGACCTTGACCGCCCCACAGTCAACCCCAAATGCTCCAACACCCCAACGGTCGACCCCAAATGCCCCATCAACCCACACTGACCCAAACAACCCCATGACCACCAAGACCTTGGTCCCAACACCCCCATCACCCCACAATCAACCCCACCCAGACAACCCCATAACCGCCAAGATGTTGACCCCAACACCCCTAACTCTCAGCCCCCACCCCCTCTGTCCCCTGGCACACGGTCAAGGGCAACCTCCAGCGCTGCCAGCGCCTCACCCCCTCTCACAGGTGCACGCCCCGCCTGCACCTCTGTCCTCTGGGTCTCACCCCTGGTCCCCGCCCTCCTGTCCCCTCCCCGGGATCCACCTGCAGGGAGAGGTGTTGCGCAGCCCTGGTGATGTTGTCTGGGAACACCCGAAGGTCCAAGCCATTGCAGTCCACGGTGTCCGCCCGGGGACAGGAGCAGCGCGGGGGGCAGGCCCGGGGCGGGGGCTGCGAGCTCTCCCCCAGGTGGGGGAAGGCGGCGTCCTCCATGCCGGGGGTGGCCAGGGGGCCTGGCCACAGCAGAAGCAGCAGCAGGCTTAGCCGCTGGGAGGGGAGGGAGGGGTCAGCGTGCCCCCAGGCTAGGCACAGGGTCGCCATGGCGACTGCAGCATCCCCTCCTCCAGGGAGGGGCTGGGTGGCAGACGGGTGGCAGGGCAGGCACGGGTGGCAATAGCCAGTTGGCAGAGCTGGGGTGGGGGGGCAGGCGGGCCCCACCCTCAGACCCTCCCCTGCCCCACCTTACCATAGCCGGCCGACTCTGCCGTCTCGCCCGAGCTGCCGACCAGGGCTCCCTAATGGAAACCAGGCGGTCACCTCCTGGAGCCTCTGCCGTGGCCGCCACCGCCCCCCATCTCTCAGCCCAGGCCACCCCCCGCGCACACAGCCTGTTCTCCCGAGGACTCAGGGGACGCTGGTCCACCCCCTTCTCCGCCCTGGGGAGGGCGGGCAGGCGGCCGGATGGGGTGGTGAGGACAGGCCAGCCCGTCCCCTTGGTCCTCCCTCCCCAACAACCACCCCAGCTCTGCTTTCGTAACCTCAGCCAGCCTGGGCCAGGCCACGGGAACAAGGAATGTTTGGGGAAAAGCTGAGATTCGCCCTGTCTGGTATTTGGGCCGACCACAGGAGTAGGGGTGTGGGAGGAGGCGTGGGGGAGGCTTTGGGGCACAGGGACGTCCCCAAGGAGGAGCTGGGGCCGGCAGTGAGGGCTCATGCAGGGAGCTTGCGGTAGGTGGGCTTTGGACCAGGTCTCCGGCCTGAGCCCCTCCTCCCCTCTGCTGGCCCGGCCCGCTGGCAGCCAGACACCCCCCTCCCCAAATGGCCACAGCCGCTCAAAAGGAAATTACATGTATCCAGGCACCAGCCAGCGGTTAAGGGTGTGAGCTCGGTGCCAGCCTGCCTGGGTCTAAACCTGGGCTCTGCCACCTCTCTGGGCCTCAGTTTCCCTCTCTGTAAAGTGGGATCGTGATCGTCTCATGCCACGGTGGTGGTGTAAGGATTGAATGAGGGGGTGCAGTGAAGCCTCAACATGGGAGTGGGGGGTGCGGCGGGGAGGTGGTGAGGAAGCCAGTCTCCGCCCAAGGTCAAATCCCCTCGCCCCACCACTTACCAAGGGGCGACTTCAGCCAAGTCCCCTTCCTGCCCAGATCGCAGCCTTCCCACACGTAAAACGGGGACGACAGAGAGCCCTTTCCCTCGAAGGGCTGTCGTGAAGCAGAAAGAGGTAGAGGGTAGAACGTTCTGAGACTGGTGTCTGTTCAGCTTGGGAGTAGCCGAGGCACCAGGCTGGGCTGGGCAAGGGCAGGGACAGAGGTTGGGGTCTCCCAGAAGCAGAGTTCGAGATGAGGATTGAGTGCGTTTATTCCAGGAAAGACAGGCGGTAACATAGGGACAGGAAACACTGAGGAGCCTGAGCAAGAGCAAGACCCCTCCTCTACAAAAAATGTAAAAATTAGTTGGGTGTGGTGGCGAACACCTGTAGTCCCAGCTACTCCGGAGGCTGAGGCAGGAGGATCGCTTGAGCCCAGGAGTTGGAGGCTGCAGTGAGCTATGATGGCACCACTGTATTCCAGCCTGGGCAGCAGAGTGAGACCCTGTCTCAAAAAAAAAAAAAAAAAAGGAAAAGAAGAAAGAGAGAGAGGGAAAAGGAAGGAAGGAAGGAAGGAAGGGAGGGAGGGAGGGAGGGGAAGACTGGAGATGAACTCGAACTCATAGGATTGGGAAGCAGGAATTGCCTTCTTGGCTGAGACGATTCTGGGGTAGAGGGTTGCCAGACCTGTGGAGTCAGTTCCCACATATGCCCGTTGGTCCGTTTGGCATCTGATGGTTTTCCCCAATGCAGAATCTGGAAGGTATCTCAAAGACCAGTCTTAGATTTTATAATATCAATCTATGGAAGTGATTGGGAAATTCACAAATCTTAGACCAGTCGAGGATACAGGATACGTGACTCTTAAGCAGGAAGTGAATGCAGGGAGGCAAGCTGGGGAACAATGGCTGGGTTTGTTTTGTTTTTGTTTTTGTTTTTAACTGTGCCTACAGCTTTGCAGAGTTCAGGCCCCTGCCACAGTTCCCATCTTGCAGCCTTTTATTAATTTTATAAAGGGCGGTTTCATGTTGAAATCCTAACCCCCAAGGCGATGATATTAAGAGGTGGGGCTTTGGGGAGGTGATTAGGTTATGAGGGTGGAGCCCTCAGGAATGGAATTAGTGCCCTTCTTGATACGATGGCAATCAAATTTCAACATGTGTTTTGGAGGGGACAAACATTCAAACCATGGCACTGTGGTGTACCCAAAAAACCCACCTATGAGCCCCAAATTTCACTTTGGGCAGCAAGATGTTCATGCAATGAGATACAAATGGAAGTTGAGGGATGGGACATGTGCCCTTCTCAGTCCCTCACGCTTGTCCCTACCACCCCCTGGCAAGTGCACTGGCAGGTGGACTCCTCTTCAGGAGCTGCAGTGTCCTTCTATATGTTTTACATGTTTAGTAGAATATGCGTGTCTTAAATGTGCATAAACCACAGCTCTACTGAGGTAGTAGCAATGATATGAAAGGAGAAGAAAACGCAAAGAGAGCACCAAAACCAGCTTGGAGGATGGAGGTCTCAGGAGGCTACCTGGAGAAGGTTACCTCTTTTTTCAGTAACTAGAATATGGATAAATTTATTTATCGGGATGCTCCCAACAGGGGTAAATGATACATCATTGCTGTGTTTCTGACCTAGCGAAAGAACTGAGACGGATTGGGTGCAGTGGCTCACACCTGTAATCCCAGCACTTTGGGAGACCAAAGTGGGAGGATTGCTTGAGCCAGGAATTTGAGACCAGCCTGGACCCCATCTCTACAAAAAAAAAATTCGCCAAGTGTGGTGGCGCGTGCCTATAGTCCCAGCTACTCTGGGAGGCTGAGATGGGAGGATCACTTGAGCCCAGGAGTTGGAGGCTGCAGTGAGCTATGATCACACCACTGCACTCCAACCTGGGCAACAGAATGAGACCCTGTCTGTAAATAAAAAGGAAACAACCTGTGACAATGTCCAGTGGTGGTGAGGACGCAGAGCAATGGAATGCTCCTATTGTTACAAGTGTGGATTGGTATAACCACTTTAGAAAACAATTGGGCACATACTGATAATTCCATTCCAATGTATGTGCCCCAGAGAAACTCTTGCCCTGGGAGAAACGTACATGAGTGTTCTAGAAGCACTTAATATGATAGCCTCCAAACTGGAAATATCCACATTTCTCATCAGCAGGCATTCATTACGTGAAAGTGAGAATGAATGAACCCCAACTACACACAATACAATTAATTCCCAGTGTCATACTGTTGAGTGAAAAAAGCAAGTTATAGGAGACTATCACCATTATGAGTCCATTTGTATGAAGGACAAAGCTGGCAAAACAAATAACATATCATTTACAGATATAAACTTATGGGAATTATAGAACAAGATTCTAGAAGATGGTTATCTTTTTTTTTTTTTTTTGAGACAGAGTCTCACTCTCTTGCCTGGAGTGTGTGCCGTGGCATCAGCCTAGCTCACAGAAATCTCAAACTCCTGGGCTCAAGTAATCCTTCTGCCTCAGCCTCCCGAGTAGCTGGGACTACAGGCATGCGCCACCATGCCCGGCTAATTTTTTCTATATATTTTTAGTTGTCCGATTAATTTTTTCTTTTTTTAGTAGAGATGGGATCTCGCTCTTGCCCAGGCTGGTTTCGAACTCCTGAGCTCAGGCAATCCACCCGCCTCGGCCTCCCAGAGAGCTAGGATTACAGGCGTGAGCCACCACGCCCAGCCTGCAGTTCACTTTTCAATATTGACTTTGTATCCAGCTACCTTGCTAAATTCTCCTGTTAACTCTTATGTATAGTTTCTGTTCACTCTTCTGTATAGGCAATAGTAATGTAAATAATGACAGGATTTTTCCTTTCTAAACATTATTATCCTTTTTATTTTTCTTTTTTTTCTTCTTCATCTTCTTGCACTGACCTAGTCCCTCCGGTACAATGCTGAATAGTTATGGTGGTCATATATTTGCCTATCTTGTTTCTTTATCTTTAAGAAAATGCTTTCAACATTTCATCATTAAGTATGTTTGCTTTTATAGATAGCCTTTATCAAGTTAAGAAAGGTTCCTCTTATTCTTAGTCTGCAAAGAGTTTTTGATCTCAAATGGTTATTGAATTTTATTATGTGTCTTTTTCCTCATCCTTTGGAATAATCTTAAGATTTTTCTCCTTTAAGCCATTAATGTAATGAATGGCATTTATACAATTTCTAACTTTTTAATTAGGCCTTGCATTCCTGGGATAAACCCATCCTGATTACAATGTATTATTTAAATATGCTGGATTTGGCTTGCAAACTGTATGTGTGGGGGAGTGTATGTGTGTGCGCGTGCACACACACATGTGCACACTACAGGTAGGGGGTTAAGAGAGGTTGGCCTATAATTTTCCATTCTTGTATAGTCCTTTCCTGAATTTGTTATCAAGGTCATGCCAGCCTGATGAGATGAGTTGGGGAGTATTGCTTTTGCTAGTCTCTGAAATAGTTTATGTAAGACTGAAATAATCTGTTCCTTGAATCTTCAGTAGCATTCAGCAAAAAAGCCGTCTTGGCTTTCTGTCTTCGTGGGAAGATTTTTAACTATTGATTCAAATTTTCTAATTGTCATAGGACTATTCTGGTTCTTTATTTCTCTTTGAGTCAGTTTTGATAAGTTGTTTTTCTAGAACTTTATCCATTTCTTCTAAATTTTGAAACTTTCTGAGATAGAGTTATTTTTATTTACTGTTACCTGTTTTCTTTTCCACAGTATCTATAATTGTCTTCTTTTACATTCCTAATATTTCTGCTCTCTTTTTTTTGTTTTGTTTTTAAATTAATTTTGCAAGAAGGTATATTTGATTAGCTTATCAAAAAAGCAATATTTTGTTCTCTTGATCCTTTCTATGTATGTTTGTTTTCTATTTTATTACTGTTTTGCTTTTATCTGTATTATTTTATTCTGTCTACATTTGGGAGGATTATTGTGCTTTTTTTCTGACTTCTTATGTAGATATGCATAGATGTAGTAACTCATTAACATTGAACCTTCCTTCATTTAAGAGTATAAATTTTCCTCCAAGTACCTGCTTTATATGCATGTTACAGGTTTTGAAATGTACTGAATTTTCATTACAATTGCATTCCACATATTTTCTGATTTTGCTCATGAAATGTTTAGAAATATGTTTCTCATAAGTATATGGATTTTTATAGTAATATTTTTGTTATTGATGTCTGCCTTAGTTACATTTCTGTCAGAATTATACCATTTTTTTGAAATTTGCAAAGATTGATTTTTTGTCTAGCATGTTGTCAGTTTTCATGAATTTAAACTTTTATTATTGAAAGTAATGTTTATTTTCTAATTGTTAGCTGCTGTGTTCTGTGTCGGTCCATTGGATAAAACTTGTCAATTGGGCTGTTTAAGTTATTTATATCCTTACTGATTTATTTTGTCTGTTTCATCTGCCAGTTTTTTAATTGAAAGAGATGCGTGAAAATCTCCTACTTTGCTGCCAGTCTTGTCAATTTCTTCCTGTAGATCTGTGAGGTTTTATTTTATATTTTGAGACATGTTATTTTGGGTGTTATTAATTTATAATTGATATATCTCTCTGGTAAATTAAAATTTTTATTATGTAGCAACCTTCTTTTTTTTTTCTTGGAGACAGAGTCTCGTTCTGTTGCCTAGGCTAGAGTGCCATGGCATCAGCCTAGCTCACAGCAACCTCAAACTCCTGGGCTTAAGCGATCCTTCTGCCTCAGCCTCCCGAATAGCTGGGCCTACAGGCATGTACCACCATGCCTGGCTAATTTTTTCTTTATATTTTTAGTTGTCTGGCTAATTTCCTTTCTTTTTTTTTTTTTTTTTAGTAGAAATGGGGTCTCACTCTGGCTCAGGCTGATCTTGAACTCCTGACCTTGAGCTATCCTCCCACCTTGGCCTCCCAGAGTACTAGGATTAAAGGCATGAGCCACTGCGCCCGGCCTGTAGTAGCCTTCTTTATCTCCAGTAATTCTTTGTGCCCAGCCTTCAATAAACTTTTGATGACTGATTTCCAGTGAATTCAAATATAATTACAAAATCTTATATCTGGCCGGGCGCGGTGGCTCACGCCTGTAATCCTACCTCTCCGGGAGGCCGAGGTGGGCGGATCATTCTGAGCTCAGGAGTTCGAGACCAGCCTGAGCAAGAGTGAGACCCCACCTCTACCAAAAATAGAAAGAAATTAATTGGACAGCTAAAAATATATATAGAAGAAATTAGCCGGGCATGATGGCGCATGCCTATAGTCCCAGCTACTCGGGAGGCTGAGACAGTAGGATCGCTTGAGACCAGGAGTTTGAGGTTGCTGTGAGCTAGGCTGATGCCACGGCACTCACCCCAGGCAAGAGAGTGAGACTCTGTCTCAAAAAAAAAAAAAAATACATTTCCCCTCCTCTTTCAGGAGCTCCCCACAGGATGCCTTCTGCGGAACAGGGTCGTTTGCACTCGTGACAGGTGCAATGGTAACACTACACCCTGTCAGAGGGGAGTTCTCGTTGAATGTGT
>CAUYSK010009392.1:0-14712 GCA_963575035.1 Avahi laniger
GTATCCGTTGAGGGGGCAGGCAGTCCTGGAATCAATCCCCCGCAGATACTGAGAGCTGACTGTAATCTCTTACACAAGAAGTAGGAAACAATGAAACTCAATACCACAAGTAATGATATAGAATGAAAATGTTGTTATAACCAAGTAAGAATTTTTAAGTGAAAAAAACCAAAATATTCTCTATTTACTGTGTCATATTCTTATATTCTAAATGAGAATTTAACTTGGCCATTTCTCCTTTTAAAGAATTATTTTGGTTTTCAGACCAATCGCACTGAACTTTTTCAACTTGTTTTCCTAACTAAGATTGTTTCTGAAGCCAAGAAAACAAGAATAATCTTTACTCTGGTCACTTAAACTCTACATTATCAGTATTTTTAAAAAAGTTAACACATAGACTTCTCTATAAAGTAGGGTAAAATTATCAACCCAAAACACATCCAAAATTCAAATAAAGAGCAAAATATTAGATTAATAGAAAGATGAAATTCTACTTCTACCCAGAAACATTTCATCAGTATAATCATCTCATACCAAGTTAGATTTAATGTAATATCATTTAACTATTGCTAACATTTTGTGTGTGTGACATAAACCATTAAAGGTCTGTGCTTGAAAAACTACTAATATAGAAGTAAGTAGCTTCAATTAAATGTGATTAAAAATGGGTTTAAACAACAGAAACCTAGTCAAACAGAAAAAAAATCCATTTTGCTGAGTTGATAACAAATTCCAGTACTTCCTATCCTGTTAATAATTCAGGATTTAATGAATACTTTTTAAAAAGAGCAATTCTATTAAATATCCTCTGAAAGTTATTTTAACAGAAACTACATGGAAGGAAAAACAAAAATAAAGTTTGTTTAGTTATTTGGCTGAGTTTACATGGACAAGGATCTATCACGTGGAATAACTAAAGTTATTGTAGAGCAAAACAAGTCAACTCTGGTAATTTCCTCAAATACAAGAAAATCATTTTTCCCTTTCTTTGTGATTGAACTAAGAACTAGTCTGCAGAAGTATATTAGTCATGATCAGAGGTGGGAAGCAGAGACAGAATATATCCAGAACATATCTCCAATGTGCACACTTTATTGTAGGACATATCACAATACAGGGAAATTATGTTTCTTTAAGTCTCTTTCATAAATCCAGTGGTTCTTAAGCAAGGGTGCTTTATCTCCCAGTGGACATTTGACAATGTCTGGAAACAGTTTTGGTTGTCCTAACTGGGGGTGGAGAGGAGGAGTACTATTGGCAGGAATAGTGGGTACAGGCCAGCAATACTGCTAACTATCCTACAATGCACAGGATAGCCCCCACAACAAAGAATTACCAGCCCCAAATATCAGTGGTGCCAAGGTTGAAAAACCTTGTATTAAACTATGAGCTCCTCTGGGAAAAATTCTGTCTTTTATATCAATTTATTCCTCAGACTGCCCAGCACCATTCCCATCACAGGGTGTGCCTCTAATTAGTGTTTGGTGGAGCAGTGAATGAGTAAGTGGATGGGTAGCTAGATGGGTGGATAGACAGATGGACTGAGGGAGGGAAAGATGATGAATAAGTGGACAAATAAACAGAAGGGTAGCTCACATGTAACTCAAAGGAAGAAAGGTCTCTAAACAATTGCTAACAATTGCTAGGAACACTGGGAGTCTATAATGACCACGCTTCATGAAAATCTAAACTTCATGGAAGAATTCATCATCTTTAAACAAACAAAAAATTGGCTAGATACCTAATGTATTCCCTAATTTGATAGATAAAATAAGAATTTTCCTAAACACCTAAGCAACAAATCTGGGGAATAATATACTGATGTTCCCAAAGGTCCAGACAACAAGAAATAATTTTTTCACAGCCTCGTATAAGTTTTTTTTTTTTTTTTTTGATCATTTTCTGGGAGCAGCAGCAGATATTTAAGCAGCTGGAGTTTGGATAGGAAAAAAACAAATTTGGAATATCTGGTATTGTTCAAGTATAATGAGCATGATGAGATACAACCAATGGAAGAATTGGACAAGGAAATAGGAAAAAAGGGAAATGGGCCAGATAATCTAAAAAAAAAGTTGGGGGAGAAGCAAAGCAAAACCAGAAAACAGTGAAGTGCATGACTTGTGCCTTCAGAGTCTCAAAGACAAGAGTTGCTCCTGGTTGAATACACAAAGCTAGAGGAACGCATTCCACTGTCCGTGAAGGTTGTTCAGTGATCTCTGAGCCATTTTTTGCTCTGGGTAAACTGAACTTGTTATAAAAGGACACTTTGTTCTCCAAGATTTTCCTCCACCATGATTCTTTTGCTTTTCTTAATTAAAGGACATTAAAGTTACAAGCTATGACTCTTTTGACATTTGCTCTCTACACAACATAATTTCTTTTGTAGATTCACATGTATTTGGTCAGGCTTCCAAAAGAGATTCTTATACATTTTAAAGTTTAAGTTGAAGAAAACAGAGAAAAAGAGTGTCCTACTAATAAAGCCATAGAAATAAAATAGAATTTTTGATCCGGTCATATCAGTAGCGTATCTAAATTAGCTAAGACACAATATTGAGAATTCGATATTACTCTTTGCCATTCGATATTACTATTGCCATTCAATATTGAGAATTCGATATTACTCTTTTGGCCATTCTTATGCTTTATCATTCTGACAATCCAAAACTTCTTCCCTGCTCCCAACTGAGCTTTCTGATTCTTTGTTTTAAGCCTATATCCGCTTGTCTGTTTCTCTATAAAAGTAAATATACAAGTGTTATTAGGAACCCTCTCCTATAAATCCTTACTGTACTTGAATTAAATAATCAAACTAAGTTACCCATTCCTTTTGCCTTTCCTCTAAGGTCAATTTCCATGCCCCTGGTTTCCTAAACTTGTTATTTTTTTCTGAAACTTATCTACCTCTCTTTTATATTGTAGTGGCCAAAATCAGAGAGGGAAAAAACACAATTAAATGCCCAATAAATATACTATCATAGCAGAAGAATTAATTCCCCCATCAATACCATTCTAGCAGTTTTTCTTCATCACAGCTGAAAATGATGATAGGTCTGTAATCAGGCATGCAGGTGAGGGCAGGTGAGCTCTTAGAAAGAGTTTCCCAGTCAATCCTTCTCCAAATTCTGTGTACATAATTTGGTTTTGGTCCCAAGAAACGCCATAACACACTAGTCTCTAGTGGACTTCTTCCTGTTTTAACTTTTCTGCAAAGACAGAAATAAAACAGAGCAAATGGTATTGACTTTTATTAATTTCCTTCACTCTTATCAAACAGGTCAATGAGATAAAAAATACATAAATCCTTTTCTAAGTCATCGATTGAACCCCCAAATCCCTTGCCTATGCTGAAAACACTATTGTGCTGATCTTGACTCTCCTTCATAGTTTTAGTTTCACCCTGGAAATCCATGATACATTTCCATGACCACATGAAAGTCAAAGTCAGTTATTTGCCTTTCCCCACAATCTGTAGTCCTTTATGTACCACCTAATGTAACCTCTTCCTTCTTCCCTACATTATAACCTACCCAACCACAAACAAAAACTTATCTAATATCTATAAATGAAAATTCTGCCACTATACTATTTTCTGAAACTGAATTTAATAGATCAAGTCAACTTTTTTCCTGTTGTTATCTTGACTTTATATCTTTCACCTATTTCTTCCCAGACCACATCATCATGTAATTAGAGCATCTTGGTAACTGAGCTTACCTCTTCCCAGACCACAACATCATCAGGTAATTAGAGTATCTTGGTAACTGAGCTTCTGTTTGTGCCACTGCTATTAAATAAAAAGCTGAAAGAATAAAAAAATAAGTAGTTAATTAACAGCACTGAAGAGTAATGGCCAAGTACTGCTACAGAAACCGACATTTGCCAACTCTGCTCATGTGATCAGGGAAATTGTCCCCAGAACCTGATTGGCTTGGTAAGAACAACCAAAAGAATACATCTTTTAACAAGTCACTGGAGAGGAAACAAAATTGAAATTAGATGTTTTAGGAGCATCACCTTTAGCAATTTTTATCTGCCAATTCTGATTTGGTCATTGGCAGTTCAAAATAAAGCAGAATGCCTGGGGAGTGTGAACACAATCAAAATCATATGGATTTCACTACAAATTTCAATCAGGTTAAGCACACACAATGCATAATAGGCAGTAGAAATTACTTGCACATTTAAAAAATGGCATACAATGTACAAACTCTAAAATGACAACAAAAGTCAATTAAAAAAATAAAGCCCAAATGATTGTAAGTCCCTTGATAGCTAGGACGTAGACATGGAGTTTATTGATTCAGCCCATTCTTTTTTTTTTATTTCAGCATATTATGGGGGTACAGATGTTTAGGTTACGTATGTTGCCCTTGCTCCCCCTTCCCCCCCAAGTCCAAGTTTCAAATATGTCCATCTTTCGGGTGGTATGCATTGCACTCTTTGCGTATGCATATACCCGTCCCCTCCTCCCTCCTCCTCCCTCCTCCCTCCCCCCGCCCAACATCCAATAGATGTTATTCTTATATGTGCACTTATGTGTTGATCAGTTAATACCAATTTGATGGTGAGTACATGTGGTGCTTGTCTTTCTATTCTTGGGATACCTCACTTAGTAGAATGTGTTCCAACTCTATCCAGGAGTATACAAGAGGTCATTCAGCCCATTCTTGACTATTACCCATATGCCAGTCCCTGTCCAAGTAGCTTGGAGCTCAGAAGGAGACACATACAACAAAATGAAGGATTTTAATTCAATCCGAGTAATAGCTCTACTAAAGGCATGTTCAGTGCTGTGGGTAGGAACACAAAAGAAAGAACCCCTAAATCTACCTGGGAGGAACTAGGTGGATTTCCTAGGGAAAGTAATATTTTGAGTAGAGGCTTAAGAGAGAGAGAGAGAGTTATGAGGGAAGGAAGGGTTAATTCCAGGAAGAACTAATAGCATGCAGAATGAGGTGCAGCATGCTATGGCATGTTTGAGAAACTATAGTGGTTTAGTACTAAAGAAATATTATGTACCGGGTAGAAAGTGGTAGGAGAAGAGTCAGAGAATTTTCAAGAAAATATGTACACCTGAAACTATGAAACTTCTAGAAGAGAACATTGGGGAAATGCTCCAGGACATTTGTCTGGGCAAAGATTTCTTGAGTAAAACCTCAAAAGCCCAGGCAACCAAAGTGAAAATTAACAAATGGGATCATATTCAAGCTAAAAAAGGTTCAACACAAGGAAGGTTCAACAATAGGAAGAGATAACCCACAGAATGGAAGAGAATATTTTCAAACTACCCATCTGACAAGGGACTAATAACTAGAATATATAAGAAGAACCAACAACTCAATAGAAAAAATCAAATAATCTAATTAAAATATGGGCAAAAGATCTGAATAGACATTTATCAATAGACATGCAAATGGTCAGCAGGTATATGAAAAAATGGCCAACATCATTAGTCATCAGAGAAATGCAAATCAAAACTACAATGAGATATCATCTCACCCCAGTTAAAATGGCCTTTATCAAAAAGACAGGCAATAACGAATGCTGGCAAGGATGCAGAGAAAGAACACTTGTACACTGTTGGTGGGAATGTAAACTAGTGCAACCACTGTGGAGAACAGTATGGAGGTTCCTCAGAAAACTACAAATAGAACTACCATATGATCCAGCAATCCCACTGCTGGGTATATACTCAAAAGAAAGGGAATCAGTATATTGAACATATATCTACACTTTCATGTTTGTTGCAGAACTATTCACAATAGCCAAATATTGAATCAATCTAAGTATCCATCAATGCATGAATGGATAAAGAAAATGGTATATATACACAGTCAAATATTATTTAGCCATAAAAAAGAATGAAATCCTGTCATTTGCAACAACATGGGTGGAACTGGAGGCAATTAAGTGAAATAACCCAGGCACAGAAAGACAAATATCATATATTCTCACTCTTATATGGGAGCTAAAAAATTGATCTCATGGAGTTAGAGAGTAGAATGATGTTTATCAGAGGCTGGGAAGGGTAGCGTGGAGGGGGAGGTAAAAAAAGTTTGGTTAATGGGCACAAAAATACCGATAGAAGAAATATGATCTAGTGTTCAGTAGCGCAATAGGATGACTGTAGTTAATAATAATTTATTGTGTATTTCAAAATATCTAGAAGAACAAGGAAGAATAAAGCAAAAAAGAAAAGAAAATAATCTCCATTGCAAAAAAATAATAATAATAACTGTGTCCAACCACAAGCAATTGAATCACATTCTCTGAGATGTGGGCCAAGAGTCTTAGTATTTTCAGAAATGCCTCACATAATTCCCATGCACAGCTATGGTTAAAAACCACTACTCTGGCTGAGTGCGGTGGCTCACGCCTGTAATTCTAGCACTCTGGGAGGCCGAGATGGGCGAATTGTTTGAGCTCAGGAGTTCAAGACCAGCCTGAGCAAGAGCGAGACCCATCTCTACCAAAAATAGAAAGAAATTAATTGGACATCTAAAAATATATAGAAAAAATTAGCCGGGCATGGTGACACATGCCTGTAGTCCCAGCTACTTGGGAGGTTGAGGCAATAGGATTGCTTGAGCCCAGGAGTTTGAGGTTGCTGTGAGCTAGACTGACGCCACGGCACTCACTCTAGCCAGGGTAACAAAGTGAGCCTCTGTCTCAAAAAAAAAAAAAAAAACCCACTACTCCACTCTCTGCTCCTCTTTATACTACCGTAGCATCTTGTGCATACTTTATCACTACAGCCACCTGTGACCTTGAAACTATCTGTCTCTCTCTCTCTCCATGTCCTGCAGATGGAAGCTTTTCAAGGATAGGGATGTTGCCTTATTTTTTTCTATATCTCCAGTGCCTTGTACATTTTCTGGCACATATTAAATATTTGCTTAACTGAACGAAGCTAAAATATAAAGTATAAAATTAGGCCAAAGCTAAAATGCAAAAAAAGGGGTAAAAATTGATTTAAAATAGAATTGCAGGAAATGACTATGAGAGGAACATAAGCAAATGTTAAAGATAAGGAAATTATACAGGTGCGCCTCACATATGTGAGCCAACTAAACCAAGGCATCATATTAAGGAGCTATTTCTTGGGGCTTCTCCATGCACAAATATTTATGTCAGGGTCCCACCAGGAAAAAAACACCACATTCAAATGGAGTAAACCAGGAAATCTAATTTACAATGGTGCAGACAGCATTAAAGGAAATCAGCAAGGAATAGTGAAGTATCCAGGACTAGCTACAACAGGGAGCCATTGCTATCCCCAGTGCTGAGGGGCAGTAGGGGGAAGCAGTACCAGAAACCAGAGAAAGAGCTGCAACAGCAGAAGAAGGCTACCAATGAGGGCTAAGGGCTTTGGTTAGAGTAACTGCCAACACAAAGCCCAGATGGAAGGAAACTGAGGAAATAAATACCGTGATTTCACTGGCTTCCACATTTCTGCCATAGCCTCCATTTGCTACAGCCAAGCAAAAGCCAGAGGGCAAAAGCCACCCATTAATTTAGTCCATCAAGTTCAGGGCACAGAACAGAATGAACACTATGAAAATTCGATATGGAAGAGTGAGTAGAGAACAGCCATAAGAATAGTTTATCTAACCATTCCTCCATTAGTGGACATTTAAGTGTTTACCGATTTTTACCTTTACAGGTAACAACAGACAAATTCTCTTACATGTCTTCTTGTACACATGTGCACTCATTTAATACTTCCAAAGGATATATAATGAGAGGTAGAATTGTTAGGAAATATTTTTAATGTACACTACTAAATAGTCTCATATGAAAGTGTCCCCCATGACCACAAGTGCTATTTAATTGGTCAACAGAAAGAATACATTCACATATTTACTTGTATGAGATACTTACCAATTAGGGCAAAGGATAAATTACATTAGCTGGTGGACACAGCTTATTGATGCCTTCCTTTCTGCTGGGTTGGGGGATTCATGACCATTAAAGAGTGGAACTACCAGACCTAAAGAGCACTGAATGTCCTCATTCTAGGGCTTATATCCCGCACGAATCCCAGAATACTTCATCAGTATCTTAGTCAATAAATCTACACTCTGTCATGTCACTTGGACCTTGTTTCCAGGTTCCAAGAGTGGAATCTCTCATTTTGTCACAGAGCTGAGGAACTTCCCAAACCACGTCTTGTAAACAAGATATCATGTTCCACCCAGTATATAGGCTTTCAGCCTAGAGAATTGATTTAATTAGAATTTCCCTGATTAAATTAAATTAATAGTAAAGTTGGGCAATATTCATATTGATTCTCTTCTTTATTTTAAACTTTTTTTTTTTTTTGAGACAGAGTCTCGCTCTGTCACGAGGGCTGGGGTGCAGTGGCATCATCATAGTTCACAGCAACTTCAAACTCCTGGGCTCAAGAAATCCTCCAGCCTCAGCCTCCCAAGTAACTGGTACTACAGGAGCGTGCCATCATGCCCGGCTAATTTTTCTATTTTTTGTAGACATGGGGGTCTCACTCTTGCTCGGGCTGGTCTCCAACTCCTGGTCTCAAGCAATCCTCCCTACTTGGCCTCCCAAAACTGCTAGGATTACAAGTATGAGCCATCATGCTGTCTTAAAATGTCTTAAAATATAGAATGCTTCTATATCTTTTGATTTTGGGTGATGTTTTTGTTTTTTTGTTTTTTTGTCTTTAAGGGACAGAGTCTTTAAGGGGCAGAGTTTTACTTTGTCACCCAGGCTGGTGTACAGTAGTACAGCATGACCATAACTCATTGGAGCCTTGACCTCCTGGGATCTACAGCTAATTTTTTTTCTTTTTCTTTTCTTTTTTTTTTTTAAGAGACAGAGTCTCACTGTATTTCCCAGGTTGGTCTCAAACTCCTGGCCTCAAGCAATTCTCCCACCTCAGTCTCTCAAGTAGCTGGGATTAAAGGCATGAGCCACTACACATGGATTTAAATCTTACGTATAAAATACTTGTATCAGTTAGGATCTCAACAGGAAAAAATGGCACATTAAAAGAGAATATATGAGAAAAATCTAATTTACAAAAATGTAGAGCATTTTTGTAAATAGGCACAATCTAATTCTAGATTTTTTTCCTTGGATTTTGTTAATGAACCCACAAGGGGGGTAGTTCAATGGTGCTGGCCACACAGCCAATTACAGAGACAATAAGGACTGTCAAAGAAGAAAGGATTTATTTCAGGAGATGCATCTACTAGGAGGAGGGAGGTATGAACTGCCTCAAATCTGCCTCCCCGATCAACAAGGTTAGGTATTTTTTGGAGGCAAATGAATAATGTATGAGGGGAGTGTGCATCATTACACGTTTGGGGTGAAGTGCAGGGCACACAAGTACGATAAGAAATCATGCTAGTACATACATCCCATGATCAAAAAATGGTAGATAAGTCCTTCTCAAGGTGGGAGAGGGACTTAGTATTATAATGAGTATTAGTTATAATTAATATTATAATGAGCTGGGGTTAATATTGGTCATTTTTTCAGCCTTATGCACAGGCTCAGTGTGTCCTTGGGCAGAATCTGTGGTGGAGAATCACTTCTCTTCTCTTCTCTAAACAAACAGGTAATATTAAATATAAGACTTTATAATTATCTCTTGACAACAAAGAGGCTCTGCTGTTTCTAAAAAAAAAAAACTCAAAAAAAATACATCAATACAACAAAAAGTTATAAAATTCTAGTCAATAAATCTTACTGACCTAAAAACTTAAAACAAAAAAACTATCGAAAAATGTTGTCTTATTTATACAGCCAATTACAGTTTGTCTCTTAAAAGACTGAAAGCATTCACTGTGCTTCAGCCCATTTATGAAATATTGTCACAGTCAGAATCATGGAATTGGTAAAATAGAGAGGACGTGAAGAGCATTTCCAGGGGAATTCATTCAGTCCTAGAAACTGATTTCATCAAAACTTGATTTCATCAAAACTGATTTCTTCAAAACTCAATTGGAACCGGCTTACCATCTTGTTGGTTCCCTTGGCAGTGAGATAAATGACACGTGATAACTTTATATGAGCTGTGTTTTTAGCTTTTTAAAAATTATATTTGACCACTCTAAAGATCTCAGCAGGATATCCAGGTGGACACATCTTCTGGAGCCAATTAAATGTGTTCTCAAACAATGCACCTTGTGGGTTGTTTAAGCTCAAGTATATTTCGTCATGATTCCCATAGCAAGTATCAAACAGCAGCAAAACTTTACCTTCGGTGACACTCTGATCTCTGTTTTGTTTCTCTTGCTTTTGGCCAAATTTAATTCTGGTTCCAATTTGTACATGTACAATAGGTAATCCCTCATTGGTGACAGCAAAAATTACAAATTTGATTTTGTGATTTGATCATGTGGCAATCTCTATGGGAATAGCGGGGACCTATTGCCTGTCAGATGAGAGATGATCAAGAATGTGGTTTGTTAGTTTGCTTTTTTAAAAAATTTGTGTGTTGTGCAAGAATTTCTCTTGATTTCACTAAAAGTAGAGTAGCTCTTAGAGGTCTGCTGTGAGATTTTATGTATTTGTCTATACTTTCAATTTTCTTATAAATCTGAGTCTTGAACTGAACTTGAAGTTGTGGAACTCAGGCTAGGAGGTTTATGTGAGACTATATTACATAACTGAGAAGATTTTTTCTCTCAATGTGTGATGTGAAATATTTTCTTACTTCAAGGATATATTAATAAATTAGATATAAAGCCTCTTCAAGGATTTCTGTTAGTATTGTTTTATAGAGATTAATAAGTGTTACTTAAATATAATATTTCCTAAATTCCCAAGAAATAGAGAAAACTGAATGTCTACTACTCTAAATATGCCAACATTTTCAGAAAAAAAAATCTCATAGAAATTACAAGCTCAGAGCATTTTTATATAAGAATCTAAATTCTAATAATCAAAATTGGATAGCATAGACTGATTTGATAATATTTTTATATAATAGCTATAGGGTCTTCACCCTGATATTATCATAACGGAGTTTAAAGCAAACATTTAAAATTATTAAAAATGTAAAATTATTTCTTCAATCAATTAGAATTATAAAAGTTTTATAGCTTTTCCACTGAGATGCAACTTCTAAGATCCTTACTCGTCCTAACACTTTGTTTTAGTGTTATATACAGTAATAGTAGATAGTCTTTGAATGATTTTTAAATAAGATTGCATGTGTGTATTGAAACATTGGTCATGGGGGAACAGTATGTGTGTGTCACTTTATTTATACCTTTATAGTATGTTTATATCTTCAAATCATGTTATAGTAAGTATATTTATTTTCAGTACTTTAAGAATAGCATTTACTGCCTTTAAGAAGATTCAAATAGGGTATCTGTGGCAGTAAAGAAAGGAACACTTATACACTGTTGGTGGAACTGTGAACTCGTACAACCTCTATGGAAAACAGTGTGGAGAGTCCTCAAAGAACTAAAAGTTGACCTACCATTTGATCCAGCAATCCCACTACTGGGTATTTACCCAAAGTAAAAGAAGTCATTTTATCAAAAAGATACCTGCGCATGTATGTTTATTGCAGAACAATTCACAGTTGCAAAGATGTGGAATCAACCCAAATGTCCATCGATTCATGAGTGGATTAACAAAATGTGGTATATGTATATCATGAACTACAACGGAGCCATGAAGAAGGATGACTTAATGCCTTTTGCAACAATTTGGATGGAACTGGAAACCATTATTCTAAGCAAAGTATCTCAAGAATGGAAAAACAAACACCACATGCATTCACTGTTAAATTAGAACTAATCACGTGTGCAGAGGGAACTAAAACTTATTGGAAATCAAGCAGGGGGGAGAGTGGAAGAGGGGACTGGTGAAAATCTACTTAACAGGTACAATGAATGCTATCTGGGTGACGAGCACACTTATGACCATGACTCAAGCATTATAAAAGCAATCCATGCCCAAAGGGGAAAAAAAAAACATTCTATAATAAAGACATCTGCACTCAAATGTTTATGGTAGCACAATTCACAACTGCAAAGATGTGGAAACAACCCAAGTGCCCATCAATACATGAGGTGATTAATAAAATGTGGTATATGTATACTGTGGAATACTACTCAACTACAAAAAGCAATGGGGAACCAGCACCTCTTATATTATCCTGGATAGAGTTGGAGCCCATCCCTTGAAGTGAGGTATCACAAGAATGGAAAACCAAGCACCGGATGTACTCACCATCAAATTGGTACTAACCAGTCAACACTAAGGTGCTCACGTGGAAGTAATATTCATCAGGTGCCAGTGAGGTGGGAGGGGGTGGTCGGGGTGGGTAAACTCACAACTAATGGTTGCGGTGCGCACTGTATGGGGGAAGGGCACACTCGTAGCCCTGGCTTGGGCAAGGCAAAGGCATTATATGTAACCAAAATGTTTGTACCCCCATAATATTCTCAAATTAAAAAAAAAAGCAATCCATGTGACCAAAAATATTTATATCCCCATAATACTTTGAAATTAAAAAAAGAATTATATTTTGAGTGCTCATGAGTTTTGCTGATCTACTAAAATAAGTGAATAAGTGAATAAGTCAATATTTTCACAGTGACAATTCTCGATTTTCCACCTTTGAGTTGACAAAGACTCTCTCCTTGACCAAAATTTAGTCAGACTTTTCTGATCTCTCTTCTCAGTTAACCCTCAACCTTGGCCCTCTTCCCTACTGGACCTGCCTAATGCAATTTTACAAGAATTCTGCTAAGTCAGTGTAGAAATAATCCTTCACGTTTCATATGTGATTACCCTTGATAGCTGGTCAAATTCCCAACCCCTCCCTTGATATTCGATCACCCTGGCCTGCCTTCAGCAACAATCCGGTTAAGTCTGTTTAGCAAGAATTCTCCCTACCCTTGATGTCTCCTATTAATAATTTTTCGTCCACTGACACCACAACCTGCTCCTTAGCCATAAGTTCCTATTTGTTCTTGTATTGAGAACTGAGCCCAATCCTATACTGAGGCCTTCTTTCCCCTGTTATACTAATTCCTGAATAAAATCATTTTTATCACATAACTATTGTCAGGCTCTAGTTTTCTTTAACAAGTACTCTTTATGAGATAAAAGTTAATTTCTTTGGTTAAAGTGATAATTAATATGGTTGATTGAAACTAAAAGTAATAGCCAAAACATATGACTAATATGGAATGAAATAGGATCTGATTTTCTTTATCAAGGAGGAAAAAAGGTAGATTCATCCTAAAAAAAAATGTCTTGTTATTCCAAAATGTGAAAGTGAAAGTCAATAGTAAAAGACAAGACCCAATGGATAGAGAAAGATGTAGAAGGTTCTGGAAGTGAATTCTATTTGCCATGATTACATATATATAACTTCAAATAATAAATCTGAATAGAAGTAATGACATATGTTAAAATTTTGACAAAGTTTACACAGCTTAGCTTTGATAGGTCTACTAAAAAAATCTTAAGAATGCTTTATTGTCAAATATTACATTAACATAAGACTAGAATTTGATTTTCTCTCTATGTGAATGACATGACAAATTTTTTCTTTCTTCTTTTAAAGATGCAGTAGATATTATTCTTTACCTTCTATGTAATCTTCCTAGTAGTCAGAGATTCTCTACTTACAAGAATAACTTTTTGTGCTTTCTATTGACTTTATGTGCTTCATTATTAAAAAAAAAAGAATAGTTGTTTGCCTACAAAAAAGCAAAAGTTACTTCTACTATGTTTATTTTAAATATATTTTTATTCTAATAAATAATAACTATACTACAACCATTTCTGTTCTCATCTTACTTATACCACCTATTCTTCATCTGAGCTTTGATTTGTGTCTACCAAATAGGTATGATGAGGTTCTAACACTGAGTACCTGTGAATGTGCCCATATTAGCAAATAAGGTTTGTACAGATATAGTCAGTTTAAGATGAGGTCATACCTGATTACAGTGGATTAGGGAGAGATTTCTCCCTGTTCTGAAGGATTTAAAGTGCCTACCATCTTATGTATTTCTAATAATTACTTCATATAAATATTATCCCTTAGGAATTAAGGCTCAAGATTATTATAATCTTTGGATTCTAAATACTTTCTATGTAACTTTTTTCTCCTTTCAGAATCAAATATCCCTCCCTCCTAAATGAAAGACAAAATAGAGCCAATATCAATGTGGATGATCAAATCAAAGTAGGACAAAAATAAGCTTCTCTCTGAGTTTGACCTTCACAATGAACTTCAATACTCAATGAGGACTCTTGACAATACGGATATTTATTTAGAAGATCTTTCTGTAACTCACTAGCTGTCTGCACACTTTCTTCATTGCCACCTTCATTTCTTGATTCCTGAACGTGTAGATGACAGGATTCAGAAGAGGAGTGAGAACTGCATCAAAGATGGCCAGAAACTTATCCAGGTGTATGGAAGGAAATGGCCATGTATAGAAGAATATCAAAGGACCAAAGAACAAGATGACCACAGTGATGTGAGCTGACAGTGTAGACAGAGCCTTGGATGAACCAGCTGAAGAGTGTTTCTGAACAGTGAGAATAATGAAGATATAGGAAATCATCAGTATGAAGAAGGAGCCCACAGAGATGAATCCACTGTTGGCTGTGATCATGAACTCTAGCTGGTAGGTATCTGTGCAGGCAAGTTTGATAAACCGAGGAAGGTCACAGTAAAAGCTATCCAACACATTGGGACCACAG
>CAUYSK010009393.1:0-30516 GCA_963575035.1 Avahi laniger
AAGCTTTTTAGTCTAATTCTAAGACAATCATTTCAATTGTCCACTTCAGTATGCGAAAGCAGTCAGCTGGTGCTCAGTAAATGTTTGTTGCCAAATTAAATTTCCTACCATTTTATACAACTATTTATATATAAATGAAATAATTTAAAATCTGAAATTTTCCTAAAAAATGTAAACAACAGGATTTAGTTTAAAATATCTTTAATTGGCCTACATTTCATATATATTTGTATCTTAAGAGACCTATGATGAAAATAATGTGGCCAATATATAATTATCAATGGGTTTCCTTAATTATTAATTAGGAAATATTAATTAGGAAATACTCTTATCTGATCTATTTACATTTTGTAAGGAATAGAAAGTTAATTTATAAAATCAGAAAATTCACTGGTAGTAATCCTGGCCCATTTTATAATGAGGAAATTAAGCTACAGAAGTTTTTTTTAATGGCTTTCTCAAGATGTCACAACTAACCAGAACCTCCAGGATTGGACTTTCACTTTGCTATGTTAGAAGGTACAGAAAATATCCAGCTCTTAGGAGACACAGAGGAGGCAGAAGGACCCTAATCTGTGACCTCACACTACCCCCCACCCCAAGGGGTGCTACTGCCAGTCTGTAACTATGTATGATATGTTGCTTTATAACACAATATTTATCCTGGAAATCAATTATTCTGCTACTATGTAACCAAATACATTATACATTTCTTCATTATTACAACAACCACAAATAAATATGTAGAAACTTCTACAAACAAATTACCATGAATAAAATAAATGAGTAGATATAGACAGTGAAAATCAGAATTAGACTAACACTATTCTCATATTAATGTATCATTTAAATGCTATGTTCCTATTCCAAGGTGCTCTCATTTTACTAGCCTGTGCATTAAGCCAGCCAAAATTTGAATTAGTCCAGATTAGGTCTTAATATATTATTTATAGATTTTTACTGATGCTAAGTTATGCATTTTCATACAAACCAGTATAATAATTCTATCAGGTTCATGTAAAAGCAATTTTTGAATGTACAGTAAATTTCTATATTAAAATAAAATATTCATGTTTTTTCATAGACTTGAATCAAAGGAGCCTTTCCTGTCTGTTGGGTGAGTATGTCCAAATATTTTAAATGTTAAGTTTTTAGTTCAAATTAAAAAGGGCTTCTGAGATGGCATTTCCAGTCATTTAACCCCATATTCAAAATCATAAGATATCATTGCATGCCACATTGCTATCTATGTTTTATAAGGACTTCACTAAATGCCCCCTAAGCTATATTATGACCTCAGAAATTCAACTAATAAATGTATGTGAAATCCTGTGTCTTCCATAAGAGTCAAACCGGGTACACGGTGATTATCCATATTCTCATCGTGTAAAGTTATGCTCAGATTGGTCTTGAAAGTTCCTCTAAGCCATAGGTTCGCTATTTCTAGTCTGTCTACATTTTTATACTCTATTTCTTTTCAATCTACTCTACTCAGTGCCTCTTCACCTGCCTTCTGTAAATCTGTCTTCACAATCTGTATCTGTCTCTTCTCCTTCTCCTTCATTTCACTTTTGTTTCTACAATTCACTCACACTGATTGGCTGCTTCTCTACACACAACGCTGAAGAACCCCGAGGCAGATTTAGGTAAGACTAATTCTTGCCTCCTCTGATGGGTACCTTTCTGAGTCACAACACATGTCTTAAGTATAATATGTTGTTGACAAGAATACACGTGTACTATTTTCAGGCATTTATTCCTAATTAATAAGAAGCAACACTGTTTGCATCTGATCTGTCAAATAATCCTTTGACAAACACATTAAAATGTCTTATGAAGAAGTTTTTGCATGCTTGGTATTATGGTTGATGTTGTAAAGTATCAGAAGTGTCGGAAGATGTGATCTCTAGCTTCCAGAAAATCATGCTATATTTGATGAGGAAAGAAAAAATCACATATAGGGAGCCACAATATTCGTGCTTAATGACCGGAAACACGGGATGGGGTTAGATTTTTAAATGATCAGATTAGTTTTCTTTTATTATTTTGTATGCATCTCTTGAATATTTCTATCACTCACTGAGCAACATGGTTCCTCATTCCTTTCTATTCCTCAAAATAGCATTTCAGAAAGCCATTTGAATCATGGAAATCAAAATAATTGTTGGGAAAAGTGGAACAGAAAAATGGAATATATGCATTTATTGGAGGACTTTGTGAAAAATGAAAGGTCAGGTTGGTCTGAGCCAGAAAGATCGTTAAAGCATGCTTTTTTTCCTGCATTGATCATCAACTCCTATTGTTAAAAATCTCTAAACCCAAAGAAATCTTTTATTTTCAATGCATATGTATCTGCCCTCAAGTCAAGGGGGCTGAAATAGCTTCTCTTCATGCCTCACTTAATGCAGTTTCTCTGCAGCCTTTCCTGTTCTCCTGACTACTTTCAGATGAAATCCATTTTTTATTGCATGCCTCTGTTTTACAAGGGCAGACCCTAAGTAATCTTTGTTTGAAACTTATCAGGAGTTTAGCACTCAGTTTTTCCCTGAGAAAAACTTTCCGAGAAAGAATGATGTATAACTCATCAAATGCTCAAAGTGGGGCAGCTGGCATGGCACTAATAACATATTGCTGTTCTTTATCTATGTCTTAAAAGTAAAGTGGGGTGAAACATGAAACCCAAATGGTTCTGCCAGCTGGATATTTTAATTTATAGCTGAATTTTTCCATTTTCCTTCAAGAAAATGATTTTCAATAAAATTGTCCAAAACTATGTATGAATCTCCCTCCTGCCCTGCTCAGTAAAAGGATGGGGTGGAAGTCAAGTAATGAACATATATAAGCCCACCAAGTACCAGGCAGTCTAGTATAAGAACCATTATTCAAGCGTGTGACTTTTAATCCATAGTCATATGCCAAAGAAAATAAATGCATAGTATCAGTTGACACATGAGTATATAACATTCGGTTTGTCCCCTGCACACCTCACTTACGTTGAGTTTAATTCTATGTTCAATAAAAATGTGTGAATTATATTCATGAATAAATCACTGCTAAATACTGCATACTTCAGTCCTTTGCTTGCCAGTGTCTTGAAACATTAGTTAATATGTATAATACTTCTAATACTTGCTTTCACCCTCACAGGCTCTGACACTTACAAGTTAGTTGTATCAGTTTAGGCAATTACTTAAATTCACAAGCTTCAGGTTCTTACTTGTAAAGTGGAGCTTAAATGATATAATTTTGATCAAGCATCTAGTACTGTTCTGTACATAGTAATTGTGCATACGTGTTAGCTATTATTACAGTCTGGAAGGTATATTCATGTGTAATACTCTAAAAAGTCCATCATAGAACTCTAAAATATTTCAAAGAATAATGTTTCATTTTCATAGACAGTGCTTTGAGTTACATGTGGAAATCAAAAGAAGCTTTTATAATGAAGGAAAAAATAAAACTTGTGATGAAATGAACTCCAAGCAAGATGAGTACAGATAATGTCTCAGAATTTAATGAGGAATACTACTAATTGTCATTTAAATTTTTCAAATATAAATATTGATATATTTTAGTGTGCATGTCTTCTTAATGCAAATTAGAGAGCCAAATTATTCTCTGGATAAATCTGCTACACTGATTTGGAAATAAAATTTTAAAGAGTCACAACATAAACTCAATCTGAATATAGCAATAGGAAAAAAACTGTCAAAGAAAGTTACACACAAGGAAATATTTGCAAAAAATAAATAATAAATAATAAAAAAAAGAAAATATTTGCTTATCGAGAAAGATCAGGGAATTGTGAAAGGAGGTTGAGTGAAATTTCAGATGTCTGGTCTTCAACTACACATTGAGATAAGAACTTTCCTTCATGTGCACCAGGAAATGATTAATAAAGGAATGTCATTGGGGTGAAAAAAAACCACTGTAACTTCTTGCCTTACTTCATGTAGTTTCTCTCTAATGTACCTAGAGTGAGGCGTGAAGACTCTAGAGTGTGGTTCTTGCCACCCAGGGAAGGTTAATAGATACAGTGTTTCTCAAAGCTACCCAGGCGATTCTGACACCAGCCAGGCCTAGGAGCCATTGTCTGCATTGAGTTTCCATCCTCCTCCATCGTTGTCATACACACATAGACAAGTTGTTCTTATAGACACTTACCGTCTTTGGAATCTCCTCGGAAAATCTTTGAAATATAACTTCTCACAGCCCCTTCCTATTTTGCACGCATAGGGTAGAGACTAGAACCGTCTTGGAGTTCACCCATCAGAGACCACGCTAGATGCAATGGGCCCGGCATGTGCGCCACCTAAGTCTCCACAGTTCCTGTGCTAAGGTGCAGAAAAACTCATTCTGATGTCATTCTAGACCTAAGGCGGAGATTGTATTGCATTTTAAATTTTAAATTAGTAAGTAATACAATTCAAATACTCATTATTTTATAAACATCTATTTATTAAATATTAATAGCTAATTTTCTACTTCAAATCATTATAAATATATTTAAATTTATAAACATATAATGTTAAATATATGTTTATATTATTATCAATAAAATAAACTTATAAAATAAATTTAAATGCTAAATTCTTGCCCATATCACCCACCTAACAAAAAAAAATGTTAAGCAATATGTTTTCTTAATGCACAGCTTAAGCTTGAGGGCTAAATGAGGACTAAAGGGTTGATATTCTAATCAACCTTGAAACATTACCTTTTAGTGCAATTAATAAAACTGCTGGCAAATGCTTCCTTTTATGTGGCATCAGATAGATTCTGACTTTGGAAATAAGCTGCAGGAAAGCAGGCATCGAGTTTGCATTTAGAAAAGTGAATAAGAACAGAGTGATCATCTCAATTAAGATTCTAAGATACAAATCTTAGTTTAAAAACAATCTTGCCTCGAAAAATATTTTTTACAACTTTTTAATGAAAAATATAGATGAGAAGGAAACAAAGGTCCTTTGTGTGCAGTTTGAGATTCCCATGGTAAAGGACATGTCAGTGCAATGCATGAGGGCTCTTCAAGTTCAGCACTGACTGTTGATACCTTGCAGACACTGAGCCACTTTTAACACGCACTCAAGACACCAAAGGAAAATACCCATGTGAATTATTTCTTCTTACCTCTTCAGCATGAAGTTGGCCTTTTTAAAAGAAGACTTTAATATGAATCAGTTGTATTTTGAAATTGAAACTTTGATTTATACCAATTTTTCAATTGATGAGTTTTTTTCATGAGTTGCTTTATTATGAGGATGATTATGGGTAAAAATATTTTCAGATTTTTTTCACTTTATCAGTTGTTTATAGTTTAAACAACTCAGAACAATTTAAAAATTATATTTATATCCCTCAGAATCTATTATCTCCCAGTTTGGGAGATTTTTGAGAATACATTGAGGATAAAAATACCAAAATTATTATATTTATCTCTATTGTGGCGCTGGCTCTGTGATGACGTGATCATGGCCCAGTCAAGGGATCTGTTAGGTCCCTTGATGTGTATGGGATCTATTCTGCTAAGTCCAAATCAGAGGGAGTAAAGACTGTCAGGGCAGCAAAGCCTGCCCTGCATCTAAAAACTGATCCTCATAAATGCTAACAGCTGTATTTTGTGAAATTATTTTCCTTGGGTGATATTTTCCCCCTTTTGTTTCCATCTTGAAACTGAATTTGAATCTTCAGCATACTTCTGCTGTTATGAAGATGTTATTAAGCCTTGACATTCTTACTAAGTTAAAGATTCATACGGTTTTACTTTTATTCAGGTTTTGTAGGAGATCTTGTGTTTAGTAACAGATGCTATACATTATTATGCTATTAGCCACCTGCTTTAAGAGCCTCAATTCTTTAATTTGATTTTCTTGGTTTGAATTCCATTCTGTCACTTCCTATACAAGTGGCTTGGGGAATTTGTTTAACTTTTCTGAGCTTCCATTTTCTCACCTAAGGTAGTAACTAACTCTTATGGCTGTTATGAATAAATTCAAGGTGCTTCAAACAGTATCTAACACATAGTAAATGAGAAATAAATACCAATTATTATTAATATTCTATACAACAATTAAATTATATTATAAATCTTTTCTAAAGAGATAAGTTCTACCGAATCACAGAAATTTTGAAAAATTGAATTCAAAGCCTAAATATTTTAGAAAGATGGCAATGAAATTGAATTCTAGGTTCAGAAGACAGTGAAATCAGCACGGGAGTGAAGGACTGCCTTACTGGAGGAAATCTTTGAGGAAGATAGACAAGAAAATAAAACAGCAGCATGAAGACAGGAAGACAATTTTAGAATGTGCATAGATTGATATAAAATATGCAGTATCACATTAAAAATTTTAATAATAGGAGCATGAAAAATGAAAAGCAATACTAATTTAGGCATGGTTGGTAATAGACCATTAAACAAAAGGAAAATTATATGAATTCTGTCAAATGATAGTGTCTACCAATCATTTAGGAAGTAAGAGTTTGTCTTAATTTAGGAAATGAAAAGTTAAAGAAATTAGCCAGATTGTCAGGAAATTTTCAAGACAGAAATAGGATCTGAGTTTATCCACAAGGTAAGGTAAGAATTCAGTAGAGAGGTATTAAAATGGCATTCCTGGGAAAAAGAATTGGGTGAGCGGCAGCAGAGAAGGCACTATAGCCAGTATATCAAACATCCCAGTCTAGCAAGTTTGGAAGTCCAGGAAAAAACACGAGGAAAATAAGATAGGCAAGTTAGGGGAGAGTATGTATTGAGAAATTATACTAATGTAAGGCAGTTACTAATCATTCCATTGGCGAAGTGGAGTCACTGGATGATGTATGTTTATTTGCTTGTCTGTTTTGTGTTTAACTAGAAAGTGATGTTATCCAAAGTGAGGTCATAGTAGAGCCATTTAGAAAGCTCTTGAAGTAGTTTAGGCATAACTTGAAAATATGCAGGACTTGAATAGACTGAAATAAGGATGTGAAGGAAATACCAGATGAAATATCATTTTCTTTAAGAATGTCAGAATCAATGACTGATTGATGTCTTAAAGATTTCTCAACTTGACTAGGTGGGATCATGGTAACAGCATGACAAGCTAAAATCTAGGTGCAGTGTTGAAACTAAGGAAAGATTGACAAGAAACTGTCCCTAAGCTTTAAATAGGCCCATCTGACATCATGAAATTACTAATGGTCAATTCAATGCCTGTCTTTTGATGGTGCGGTTTCAATTTTCTCTACATCTCCAGGGAATAAGGGATAAGGGTATAAAGTCAATTTTCTTCTTCTAAAAATCTATTTTTTTGTTTTATTAGACTCAGACAATGCTACCACAAAATTAATGATTTCTTTAGCAACTGCACTTGCTACATTTTTTCCCAAGGCCCTCCAGGCTACTTCTCTGGAGAGTACACAAAGTTTCCACAGCACTATTTTTGTAATCTAAAGCAGTTGTGTTTTCAGGCCTGATGCTACAACTGTAATTTTAATTTATCAACCTGCCACTCAGTGAAATGTTGTAAAAACATTTGAAAGCTTAAACCCATCATTTATTTCTGCACCTGCCAATGACACTTTTCTGTACTTGTCAGAATCATTTAAACTGCACTATGATGGCGTATACAATATCACCAATAAATTGGGTAATCAATCATGTATGTGCATATTTTGACAGTTGTGTCTTGAACGCATGGGCTCCAGAATGCATTTTTAAGAAGCAGGAACTCATTACTCTTCAATAATAAAATACAGTAGAGTCATCAAAAAGAGCCTTCATCAATCCTTACAATTTAAAAAAAAAAAAGTCTTAGGAAACAGAGGGGCTGATTGTAACTGAAATGGCTTTTATTTCTTTAGTGAAATGTTCTCCTCAGGGAAAAGGAAGTAATTTCAGATTATAGCAGGCAAGAATGTAGTGTTACATGGGGGGAAGAAAATGCATAGGATCATTAACTAGATTTATTTAAGTTCTGCTTATAAAGAAAGCAGTGGTGCAGTACTTTATAGCTGATGATATTTCAAAAAGAGTGTTATCAGCACTTCTACCACTATCTAATTTGTTCATATAATAAAGTGTCACATTAAGCCAAATGTCACAATTCATGTCAGTTTTACTTTGAAAATTTATATCATTGTATATTATAGACAACTTCCACAAAAAAAATTTGGATGAGATCTTTTATCATAATAATGAAAGCATTTAAAAGCCTATCTGTTATTATAGGTAGATAGGGAGAGAGACAAAAAAGAAGAGAGAGACAGAACCCATTGAACATTAAATTTATTTAACCCAATAACAAATCTGATGTCATATAGGCTATGTGTCTATCTAAGATAAAATGTTAAAATTGTAACTTAAATAATATTGACTAAATAATCTAACTCTACCCTCTAAATTTTTGACTGTAGCAATCCTCACCATTTAATTACTTTAAAAAGGCAAGTCTTATGAGAAGTCATTTAAAATCTATGGAGGATTTATGACCACTTTATATCACACAATTCTAAATTAGCCAAACTAATTTATAGACATCAAATACCCATATATAAGAAAATGTGTAAGTAAATCTGGCATGCATAAGGTCTCACTCATGAAAAAAACTAATCTTAAGAGATGGTATAGAATCAAATTTAAAACAAACAAAGCTTTGAGAGGTGTATTAATTTACACAACTACCAGTGTTTTCTTATTGCTACCAGTCACTGTTTTCAAGAACATGAGATTTTTTAAAATGTCAAGCCATGTTGGAAAGGGTAATCAGATAGTCTGACTGATGAAAGATACATTTATTGAATGTATATATGAATAAAATAGAAATGGTGGCTAAGGTTATTTAGATGTCATATGTAGAAATACTACATGAAGAGAGTGTTACTGATTCAATTTAAAATAAGATCTTAGTCCCATATACTTTTAAAATCAGTCCTGAAAACACTCACTCAGTAGAAATAAGAAAGCAAAATAAATAAGATATTTTGATTTCATTCATTTGATTACCTTCAATCCATCTCAAAGAAAAGTAATTAAGCTTACTTGAAGAGAATACATTTCTTTTTTTAACTCCATGATATATACCAAAAGCTGAATTTTCAATTGAATCATACTTGATTATCTAAATAATTTCCTGGCCCTATAAACAGCACTTCGAAGGTTCAAAGTATTGATTGTCCTTTATTTTTTATTGTTCAATGAATCTTTAATGATTCTCATAAAGACAAAATAAATATTATTATTCCTTTAATACTGGAAAACTGAGATACAGAAACATGATGGCATCTCCATAAAGATACACAAAATATCGGTAGTCATTTCGGAATAGAGCCCAGTCTGGGGCTTTTGCTTAAAGAGCAGGAAATTTCATGCATCCTAACACTTCATGCTGTCTTCTGAGTTTCACATGCATTTGAATCATCACAAATGTCTAAATAATAACTATAATTATTCAGGAAAATAATCATGTACATAAAAAGTTATTTATTGTTTTTGGATGCATTAGAATTCCAGATTTGCACTATAAAAATGCTAGAAAAAGTTTAAAGCCTCACTTCTCAATAATATTCTGTTCACTCGACCCGGAATGACTGATCTTTATTTCATCAATCTCAAAATGTGACCTTTTCAACACTTTTAATGACATTTTCAAAGTACAGAAATACTTTTTGATTCAAAGGGATTTTCTACTTAACTCTGTAGAATAAATCAGTTATCGCAGTGTAATCAATAGCTGCCAACTGTTAGGAAAAGCCAGGCATCACTTACACTTTAAGAGCTTATCAGGAAAAAAAAATGCTTCAAGTGGCAGCTGTATCTTAGTATGCCAACTAAGGTAGATATTAAAATGAAAAGTCAAGTCTCAAATGTTTCATGTTTTTAGAAATCTTATTATTTCCTTGGTAAAAAATTTACTAAATCATTCAAAATGTACCATTAGAAGCTGCAGGCCATATTCAACTTCAAAATAAAATAAGGTGCCTGTGGTTTGATGTGAAGGTAGGCAACCCTCAACTACAGTTTCCCTCAGCTTCGATGAAAAGCATGTAAAAGATGAAACACTTGATGAGACATTTCTTCCAGATACCAGTTAAATTATCACATCATGCAGGTGGTATTTCAATGAAGTATATGTTATAGCCCAATTGGATACTAAAAATCTTGAAAGTCTTTTAAAATATGAGGCTCTCCAGAGAAATTATTTCAAAGATATGTTCTGTAAATCATACACCTTTGATTATCCACATTAATCTCAGTAGGCCTATGGCAAGCTAAGTCCTCCAAATTCCTGTGTAAGGCCACCAAGTCAAAGATTGGGGGCTGCCCAGTAAATCAAAGCATTTATTTCTAATTTTCTTAAGTTGCCAGGTTTGGGCTTGAAGCTCTTGAGGAAGGATTTGATAGCATTGCTGCCCTTTGTGTGAAGAAAAGCTGTCCAATTTTATTAAGTGCATCAATTCATTATTTGAAGGGCAATGTGTATGTGCAAAATATTACGTGATAACAATGTCAGCTGCAATTCCAAACTAGCCTACTAGACAGAGATAGTTTCCAATTACCGTGATTAAATATTGAGCTTTCCTTCCACGTTTCAAAATCACAACACCAAATAAATCATCATTGCTGGAGAATTTAGTAAAGTATCCAGATGTTTATCTTGGACAACGTCATAACAAGGGTGATACCAAAATTATTTAGATTTAAATATCAAATCTGTTTTAAAAATTCTGTAATTCACATTATTTTTGAAACCACTTGTTAATTACCTAACAGTTAAACCTCCAAAGTACAAACCAGAGGTTAAAAACGAGAAATGGATATTATGATGGCATTTCATTCTAATTGAGACTTCATTTCCAGAATCTTAATTGTTATTTTTAAATATCAGTTCGGTTATATTTAGATAAGATTTATTCAGTGCAAAATTTTGCTTAAGTCATATTGGTAGGCGCAAAGCAAGATCCAAGGATGGATAGATTGGTGCTTCTAATAGTGGATTCAGTAAAACAGTGCCAATCAGTGAATTGTTTGTTTTTTTTTATTGTTTTTTGTACCATTTCATGACTAGATAAGTATAGAAAGTAAAAGTATTTAAAAGCTTTTATAGCATTTTGATACTGCTGTGACATCTAAGTACATAATTTTGTACAAAAGTATCAGGCTGTGATGGACTGGAAATTTTTAAAATAAAAAATAAAAACCTAATCCTTCACCACAAGTTGGGAAGCCTTGAATAAAGACTACGTCTTTGCCTTCAAGAAGGTTATAATCTAATGAAGTGGTAAGACAAATCAGCTGGGATCTGTAGTACAAGGCATTGCTTGGGAACTCTGCTGAAGAAGTTAAAAATAAACAGATATCTGTAATATAAGTTATCGCTTTAACTCTTAAAAGAAAGGTAAATAAAAGGTTGTGGGACTATTAATGTGTGATGGGACACTAAGTCAGGCAGGTTTGGTTTCTCTTTAGGAATGGTTAGTACCCCCATTTGGCTGGACCAAAGAGTCTCTCAGAAGATACGCTGGATGACATAACTGAAATATTAAATAATGACCACATCAAGGGAGACTGGAAATATGTTTCAACCTTTCTTCAACTTACCTCTCCCCTTTTTACCCCTTCTGCTTCTTTTTCTTCTCTTCCTTTTCCTCTCTCCTCCTCCTATTCCCAGATTCCTCTTTCTTTTTTTATTTATTATTTTATCCTGATGTACTTTATTTTTTCACAATTTTTATTTCAAAGTATTAGGGGGTACAAATGTTCTTGTTACATGGATGAATTGTATAATGCTGAAGTCAGGACTTTTAGTGTGCCCATCACCAGAATAGTGTGTGTTGTGCACAAAAGGTAAGATTTTATACCTAACCTCCCTTTCACCCTCCTCCCTTCTTAGCTTTCAGTGTCCTTTACACCACTTTATGACCGTATGCACCCATCACTTAGCTCCCACTTATTAATGAGAACATGTGGTGTTTGTTTTCCATTCTTGAGATACTTCACATAAGATAATGTTCTCCAGTTCTACCCAAGTTGCTGAAAATGACATTCTTATATTCCTTTTTATGGCTGAGTAGTATTCCATGGTATGAGTTATATATGTGTATATATGTATGTGTATATATACATATATTAATATGTACATATCAATTAATAATATATTATTTTATTTATATCTATATTAATTAAAATAATTAATGTATGTATATACATACATATGGATATACATATCACATTTTCTTTACCCACTTATCAATTGATGGGCACTTAAGTTGATTCCATATCTTTGCAATTGTGAATTGTGCTGCAATAAACATTCCAGCGCAGATGTCTTTTTGATATAATGACTTCTTTTCCACTCGGTAGATACCCAGTATAGGATTGCTGGATTGAATGGTAGGTCGACTTTTAGTTCTCTGAGAAATCTCCATGCTGTTTTCTGTAGAGGTTGTACCAGTGTGCAGTCCCACCAACAGCGTATAAGCATTCCTTTTTTACCACATCCATGCCAACATCTATCGTTTTTTGATTTTTTAATAATGACCATTCTGACAGGGGTAAGGTGATATCTCATTGTGGTTTTAATTTGCATTTCCCTGATGATTAGTGATGTTGAACATTTTTTTTTTTGTATGTCTGTTGGCCATCTGTATATCTTCTTTTGAAAAAATTCTGTTCATGTCTTTTGCCGACTTTTTGATGGAGTTATTGATTTCTTTCTTACTGAATTGTTTGAGTTCTGTGTAGACTCTAGACATTAACTCTTTTTTGGAGGTATAGTTTGTGACTATTTTCTTCTATTTGTAGATTGTCTATTTACTCTGTTGATTATTTCCTTTGGTGTGCAGAAGCTTTTTAATTTAATTAAATCCCATTTATTTATTTTTGCTGTTGCTGTATTTGCCTGTGGGGTCTTAATCATAAATTCTTTGCCTCCCTAGGCCAATGTCTAGAAGAATTTTTCCTATGGGGTTTTTCAGAATTTTTATGGTTCCAGATCTTACATTTATGTGTTTAATCCATCTTGAGTTAATGTTTGTACATGGTGAAAAATAAGGATCCTATTTCATTCTCCTACATGTTGGCATCCAAATTTCCCAGCACCATATATTGAATAGAGCATCCTTTCCCCAGTGTATGTTTTTGTGTGCTTTGTCGAAAATCAGTTGGTCATAGCCATGTGTTTTTATTTCTGGGTTCTCTATTCTGTTACATTGGTCTATGTCTCTACTTTTATAAACAGTACCATGCTATTTTAAATACTATAACTTTGTAGTATAATTTGAAGTCAAGTAATGTGTGCCTCCAAATTTGTTCTCTTTGCTTAAGATTGCTTTGGTTATTTTGGCTTTTTTGGTTCCATATGAAGTTTAAGATTATTTTTGCTAGATCTGTGAAAAATGTTGATATTTTGATGGGAACTACATTGAATCTGTAAATCACTTTGGGCAATAGGGACATTTTAACAATGTTGATTCTTCCAATCTATGAGTACAGGATATTTTCCCATTCGTTTGTGTCATCTATGATTTCTTTCAACAGTGTTTTGTAGTTCTCTTTGTAGAGATCTTTCCCCTTCCTGATTAAGTATATTCCTAGGTATTTTATTTTCTTTGCAGCTATTGTAAATGGTATTGTGTTCTTGAACAGACTCTCAGCTTTACTGTTATTAGTATATAGAAATGCTACTTACTGGTGTACATTGATTTTGTAACCCGAGATTTTGCAGAATTTATTCATTAATTCTAGGAGTCTTTTGGTGGTGTCTTCTGGGTTTTCTAGATACAAGATCACATGGCAAGCTAACAGGGATAGTTTGCCTCCTCTTTCCCAATTTTAATACACTTTATTTCTTCTCTTGCCTTATTGCTCTAGCTAGGACTTCCAGTGTCATGTTGAATAGAAGCAGTGGCAGTGGGCACACTTGTTCCAGTTCTTAAGAGAATGCTTTCAAATTTTCCCCATTCAGTATGATGTTGGTTGCATGTTTGTCATATTTGGCCTTTTCTTATTTTGAAGTATGTTCCTTCTATGCCTAATTTTTTGAGGGTTTTTATCAAGAGAGAGTGCTGGATTTTATCAAATGCTTTTCCTGCATCTATCGAAATGATCATATGGTCTTTCTTTTTACTTCTGTTTATGTGTTGAATCACATTGATTGATTTGTGGCTGTTGAACCATCCTTGTATCTCTGGGATGAAACCCAGTTGATTGTGGTGGATAATCTTTTTGATGTGCTGTTGAAGTCAGCTCGAATTCAACTTAGCATTTTGTTGAGGATTTTTGCATCTATATTCATAAGGAATATTGGTCTGCAGTTTTCCTTTTATGTTGTGTCCCTTCCTGGATTTGCTGTCAAGGAGATACTGGCTTTGTAGAATGAGTTAGGGAAGGTTCCCACCTTCTTGGTGTTATGAAACAGTTTCAGTAAAATGGTTGTCAGTTCTTCTTTGTAGATCTAGTAGAATTCAGCTGTGAATCCATCTGGGACAGGGTTTGTTATCATTGTTGTTGGGAGATTTTTTTATTTCTGTTTCAATCTCACTACTCATTATTGGTCTAGTCAGGATTTCTATTTCTTCTTGATTCAGGCTTGGGAGGTTGTTTGTTTCCAAGAATTGATCAATTTCCTGTAGGTTTTCTAGTTTGTTTACATTGAGATTTTTGTAGTATTCATAGATGATAGTTTGTAGTTCTGTGGTATCAGTTGTAGTGTCTCTTTTGACATTTCTGATTGAACTTATTTGGGTTATTTCTCTTCCATTTCTGGTTAATATATCTAGTGGTCTGTTGATTTGGTTTATCTTTTCATAGAATGAACTTTTTGTTTTATCTATCCTTTATGTTGTTTTTTTGTGGTTTTTTTGTTTTGTTTTGTTTTGGTTTGGTTTGCATTCCATTTAGTTCTGATCTGATCTTTGTTATTTCTTTCCTTCTGCTAGCTTTGGATTTGATTTGTTCTTTTTCTAGTTCCTTTATGTGTGATATTAGGTTGTTAATTTTGATCTTTCTGTCTGTTTAATGTAAGTATTTAAGTCTATGAATTTACTCCTTAGTACTGCTGTTACTGTATCCCAGAGATTTGGAAGCTTGTATTACTTTTGTCATTCAGTTCAAAACTTTTTTTTATTTCTGTTTTGATTTCATCGATAACCTAAAGATTGTTCAGGAACAGGTTGTTTAATTTCTGTGTATTTTTTGTAGTTTTGAGAATTCCCCTTTTAATTGATTTCTAATTTTATTCCACTGTGGTCTGAGAAGATACATGGTATGATTTCAGTTTTTCTAAATGTACTGAGACTTTTTTTGTAGTCTAACATATGATATAACTTGTAAAATGTTCCATGTGCTGATAAGATGAATATATATTCTATAGTTTTTGAGTAAAATGTTCTGTAAATATTTATTAGTTTCTTTTGTTCTAGAGTCCCACTTAAGTCCACTATCTCTTTCTTCATCTTATACCTCAAAGAACTGTTCAATTCTGTCAGTGGAGTGTTGAAGGCACTAGCTATTACACTGTTACTGTGTATTTCTTTCCTTAGATTTAGTAGCATTTGTTTTATAAATCTGGGAGCTCCTGTGTTAGGTGCATTTATATTTAGGATTGTTACATCTTGCTATTGAATTGATCCACTTATCATTATATAATGACCATCTTTGTCTTTTTTACCATTGTTGATTTAAAGTCTATTTCATCTGATGTGAGAATAGCTCTCTCTGCTCACTTTTGGTTTCCAATTGCAAGGATTATTTTTTCTACCCTTTTACCTTGAGTCTATGACAATCTTTGTGAGTTAAATGGGTTTCTTAGAGACAGCATATATTTGAGTTGTGGGATTTTTTTAATCCATTTAGGCAATCTACATCATCCAATGTAAGTACTGATATGTGAGATACTGTTCTGGTCATCATTTTGATGGTTCCCTAGGTGCTTTGTTCTCTTCCTTGTGTTACTGTTTTATAAGAGCTGTGAGTTTTAGCTTTTGGGTTCTTTTACACTGATGAGTATCAATTGTTTTGTTCCACATATAGAACACTTTTAAGCATTTCCTGTAGGGCAGATCTAGTGGTGACAAATTCCCTGATGTTTGCTTGCCTGGGATAGACTTTATTTCTTCATTTATGAAACTTAGTTGTGCAAGATACAAAATCTTGGCTGGCAGTTATTCTGCTTAAGAAGATTAAAGGTAAGACTCATTCCTTTCTGTCTTGTAAGATTTCTCTTAAGAAATATTCTGTTAGTCTCATGGATTTTCCTTTGTGAATTACTTGATGTTTTCACCTCATGGATTGTAGGGGTTCCTCCTTCATGTTTATTTTGGCCAATTGATGACTATATGCCTTGGTGATGCACTTTTTGCAATGAATCTCCCAGGTGTTTGTTGAGCTTCTTGTATCTGGATGACTAAATCCCAGGAAAGTTTTCCTCAAGTATGTTTCAAATGGGTTTTCCAGACCTTCTGCTTTTTCTTCTTCACCCTCAGGGATGCCTATGATTCTTATATTTGTCTGCTATATAATCTCATATTTCTCATAGGTTTGTTCTTCTTGATTCTTTGCTCTTTTTTTACTGACTATTAATTCAAAAGAGTTCTCTTCAAATTAATCTGGTAAAATAGAGATGAGAATATTTAAAAAGCTTTTGAATAATAATAATATAAAAGACACTATCTCTTCTACAAATACAAAATTTAGGGATAATAATTGGCATGCTAATCAGTGGGAAAAAATAGAAACCATAACAATAAGCCATATTTATACAGGAAGATTATAATATTTTGGGAAAGTGGGCAATTCAAAAAATCAAGTACATGTGTATAGTGGAATGACAAAGTTTATTATATAAAGATTTGATAAAATCTTCAAGATATTTTTAATAATAATAGTGATAAAAGCTATCCTCCCAATTTTAAATGGTTTTAATATTTTTTGCTAAAGTAACATTCCCTACTTGTCTTTGGTACATAGTCTCTAGCGTTTAAGTAGTTTTTTTATTGCTATTTTACTTTGAAATATATTATAAGGAATCCCTCTTAAATTTCTCAAATGCCTCCTTAGCATCTACTCATAAAATCATATTTTTCTCCTTTAATTTGTTTTTCTGCCAGATTATGTTGATGGATTTTCAGACTTGAACCTGATACCAATTTTCTCTTTCTGATTTACTTCAGTTTATTGGGTATTCTTTTTCTAGTGAGATTAGAACTGAGTTCGTTTCTTTTTCATCTTTCTCTTTAAGGATGAAGTCATCTAAAGCTATAAATTTTTGAGTCAAGTTTTCACTGTGTCCCATAAGTTTTAGAAAAAGTATTCTTTTTTATTTCTTTCTAGATAATATGAAAGTGTAATTTTCATTTCTTCTTTAATCCAGCATCAATTTGGTTGAACTGGAACTGGTACTAAGGGAAAGGGAGCCAAATTCAGGTCACCAGCTTTCCAAAACCTCTATGTGAATATCTACATGTCACATTTTCACAATATAATTTGATTTTATAAAATCATGAAATTTCAACTTGGAAGATATCCCAGAACTATGTAATATGTTAATTCTATTTTCTACAAAACCCCTAACAAAAAGTTTTCAGGCTCTTCTCATGGCATATGTATGTGTGTTACATTAGGTCATGCAATGCTTTGTTATGGTATTTTCCATTTTATGATTCTATTCTTTCCCCAAACTACTAGAAGCTCAAGGTATTTGGAACTCATTATTCTATTTCTTTGTTATATTTAGCAGTAACATTCTTCCTTGTAATTACTACGCTTTAATACTTGTTCTGCCTTCTGGAGCCAAAATGAATAAATTCAATTCCTCTTCCATGCGAAAGCCTTTCAAATATTTAAACATTTAGCCATCTTCTTTCTCAAATCCTTTCTTCCATAGACCAAACATTCTCATTAATTCAATTATTTTTTATATAAGGTCATTTTTTGAGACTTTTTGTCATCCGAATTTCCTTCATCTGTGTGCAACCCAGTTGGTCAAAATCCATCTAAAACTGGACTGGTACATACTAAATTAAATATTTTCAATGATGTCTCGAACATGAAAGCCCAATGGAATTATTACCTCTTTCTTATAGACACTATACTTCATTTAATGCCAACTAAGATTTCATTGGCTTTGTGGTGTTATATCACATTCATGGCTTATATTGAGCTTGCAATTGACAAAAACACCTAGGTATTTCTTATACCAATATCTAGTAAGCCATAGACAATGTGGTTTATGCTCTGGACTTTAATTGTTCATAACGATGCCTTGGTTCTCTTATTTATAAAATCAAAATTATATTAATACTAATTGATAGAATTTTTAAGATTAATAATTTGATATATGTAAAGCACTTAGAATAGTGGCTGATAAATGCTAAGCATTCAGTAAATGTTAACTGTTAACATTATTATTATAAATTATTATTTAATATTATCATCCCTTTTGACATCACTCTCAAACATTTTTATAAGCTAGTCTCCACCAGGAAGAACTTCTGCAGTTGAAGGAAAACTTTAGAAAAATCATTATAACTCAAGTTAAATCATAATAAAAATATAAACTGCAAAAAGATTTATCTGTAAATGGACAATATGTACCCTTTGACTATATTTCACGTGTGATCAATCTCAAACATACAAAATACAAAAATGCCTAAATTGGATTGTATCAGTCAGGGTCCACTCAGGAAACTAGGGACAAAAATCACACCAGTAATTTTAACAGTGAAAATGTAATATGAAGAATTATTGACTAGTAAAAGATAATTAAATACTTTAAAAAGATAAGAGATGCAAAAGATTATTGGAATAGAAAATGCATAGAACAACTGCTATCACTATGGCTGAGGGAGAGTACCCAAGGAAGGAACAAAGTTGAAGAGCCGTCTCTCCCCAAGGCTGAGATTCAGATCTCATTGGAAAAAGTGTGTCTTCAGCCTACTGGAGGCTTGTTGGGATGTTGGTGGACTGGAGGTGATGAGTAGGAAACCTCCTGCTGGTGATTATCAGTGAGTTTTTGATAAGCTGCTGGTACCGAGCAAGAGAGCAAGAAGAAAAGCACATGGAAACCTGGAAAAAGCAACTCTTTCTTCCTCTTCTGTGCCTTGCAGGTTTTCTCCAGTGCCCTCTACTGGCAGACTTTAACATTGTGCCCACTGGCAAAGGAGAAATGTTTACAGAATCCAGCTCTATTATCACAAAACAAGGGCAAAAAAACCAGGGGATTTAGAGCTGATAGGCAATAAATGGATAAATGGCAGAAAGATCTAACCTAACATGGCAATTGTAATGGTCTAAACCTTCTAATATTAATATTCAGGTGTTTGAAAATTCAAATGAAAACCTTTGTTTTTCTACAAAAAGTAAATATTATAGAAGAAAATTCCACAGAAGTGCAACATTCAATCCACAAAATATCTACTGGATGACTAAAACACCCTGCCTTTTCAGATCTCACAGTCTAGTGAGATAGATTCCTAAATGGTCAAATACAATATAACATAGCTTCTTATGTGTACTTCTACCTAAACATATGAATGAGATCTGCACAATAATGACTAAATTCAGTTAAAACAAGGAGATGGAGAATACTCTACAGGATTTTAACATGAGTCCTCCTGAAATATTTTACTCTGAATATGTTAGTGTTAAAAAGTTCAGATAAATTAGATTAAATTCAAAGAAGAAAAACAGGGATGATTAATGGAAAGGAATGATTGGCTTGTGAAGGGAAAGTCTAACAGAAATAAATATATATAGATTAGCTAAGTGGCAAGAAAAGCAGAGAGTTGACAAGCATGAGTCAGATGTAAATACAAAAAATCTATAGTTAAAGAACAGCACAGAAAGTGGAATTTATTCCAATTCAACTAACTTCGTAATTGGGGAAGACGTAAAGCTTGAATTATGCCTTTAAGAATGGATACATTTCCATTTCCAATAGAAAGAAAACACCATATATGTTGATAAATGGAGAACATAACAGGAAACTTTCTGTTGAACAATCAATTGAGCTAATGCAAAAGATTGTATTGAGATACAAAAATGTCTCTGCCTGAGAGCAAGGAGATTTTCTGTACCAGAGTAGTGCCAACCAGAGAATAGGTGCTGAGAAATGCTAAAGGATTAAAAGAGTAAGTTAATGAATAGTGAAAGAGTGTCAGAGGAAGGAGCCACGTTTTGGAGAGTCCTGAATGTCGAAGAGTCTGTATGTTACCTTCTAGGCCATGGGGAATAATTGAAGGGTTTTGTGTTGTTGTTATTTTTCACTTTTGATAATTTATTTAAAAAATACTTTCAGGCCATTAGCAGCTTATATGATGGGTAGAAGATGAGGATATAGTTAGGACAAGGTATGCCAGTTTGGAGACAGTTTCACTGATCCAGGTGAGAGTGTATGTCTATAAGCCAAGCCTTCAAATAACTAGATTTTTGGGTCTCCTGTTTTCACATTTATACTTCTCTTACCAGGTGTGTCTTGCTGTTTGTGAAAAATAAATCTTCATTCTCATTGCAGCTTTATAAAATAATCATGAATTGAAAAGAAGTACCCATTTATTTCCCTATTCATTCTAGACCAGAAGACAGAAGTAAAGACTAAACACAATTTTGGAATTCATGTTTAAATATTCTTCCTAACACCACACAGCATAGAGAAGGGTAACAGCATACTCTATTCAAGGTGATACTGCCTTCCACAATCAGAATCCCTGTGTTGACTCAGTCAGAAAAAAGAAAACTAATTCTGATTTTTTTTTTCCTTTCTCTCTTCTTTCTAAAATTCTTTCTTTATACATCCTATCGCTGCTATCTAAATTAATCATTCTTTAAATGTGTGAGACAGTAAGCTTTACTCACAGCAAGTAAAAGATCAGAACTTTCAAATGGGTCAAGTGGATTACTTTAATCTTTCGAACTTATTAGCCACTATCTCTTCCTCAGATGACAGGTCCTTACTTACAATTAGCCAGGAATTCTATAAATGTGTCATAATCCTCCAGGTTCCTGCTCACGTTTTCTCCCTTTCCAAAGGTCCTTGGGAGCAAATCAAGTATTTAGTCAATGAAACTTTGACTAACTAGCTTATTTCACTTCTTTTGAATTTCGAATATGTATGTGCATCTATATCCACTAAAAACACACGTAAAAGTAAATTTATAATGTGAATTTCCTAAATTGAAAATGGACAGATTTTTGTCCACATAGTGTCTTAGCAAAGTTTAAAAATACATTCAACTTTAGGTACTCTAACAGCTGGAAACCTACACTAAAATTTTATGACAAATTAGAAACAGCATCCTGTAGGTACATCTGAGGATGCTTCTGATTTCACCCTAACCATGAGGAAGGATGCTCTGGAAATTCAGCCACTTAGCCTGCATTTTTCTCCTGCACTCATAACTTCTAGGACTAACCCTAGGTATTCTGAAGAATAGCTGTGCTAAAGAGAGATAATAATCTTCAAAAGGCACTGTTCTCCATACTTGTTTAACTTTTTTCTACCACCAATTTTCTTGACCACCTGGAAGGACCTACCTTTTGAACATTCACTTGTCAAATCTCCACCATTTACAAGGTCCAAATGTCATCTCTTTCGTAAAGCTGTGTTTGGTTCCCATGTCCCACTCACCACATCCTATTTCTCCTGCATATGAGTGCTCACAGTTTTTATTTCCATTTTGACAATTATCAAATTCTGCCTCGAATTATGATCATGTGTTCATTTGTCTAATCCCTTATACTTAGATTGAAATTCCTTGAGATTAGAAGCCATGTTCTGCTGATACTGTTATCCATAACTCCTAGTATTGCACCTGACTTATAATAAGTACTTAATAACTGATTATTCAATTTAATTTAGGAAGCCAGATGTAGTAATAGAGAAGGCTCTAGCACTAGTTGTTATTGGCAAGATGTCTGCTAAGAAACCATCCATTAAAATGTTCCCTGCATGTGCTAGGGAGATTATAAATATTCCTAAGATTATATTTTAATGAAGTTCTGTAAGGGAAAATAAAAATAAATACTTTGTGTATTAGTCTACTCATATGAAACTGGCTTTATAATTCAAAGGGATTAGATAAAATTGATTGTATATATTTTAAAACCCAATGAGTTGTGATTTCTTCTTCTGTAAATGAAAAAGTTTAAATGAAATTCCAGGAAAGTTACTTTGCCCTCATTTACTCTTCAGCAATAAAAGAAAGAGTATGAGTGTACAACTCCAAACAATTACTTTAGAAATTTTGATTTTACATTACATTTTGAGGGAAACTGAGCAATTAGAATAAAGGTACATTGAGAATTAGGAAAAAATTCATAAACATGTATCAGATTTTAAAATTAACAATATGAAATATTTATTTGTGCTAAATATTCAAAACCATTTTTCACTTTTCTAGAAAGTCAAGTACCTGCCACAAGCCACTGACCACGCCCACAAACCACAATAGCCTTGACATTTCCTGGTATGAGTTTCTTCCTGGATAGTGTCCCAAACATATTAATATATTATTGTTTTTGTTTTCAGTGGCCTAAGAACTAGTTGTCATACAAAACAAATAAAATGAAAATTGAATCATTGTCTTAAAAACCAAAATAGATCAACCCACAAGGATGACAGCACCATTCTCAGTTTATGAGGGAAAAAAATGATTGGGGGCAGAGGGGGATCTTTCTTAACTGAAAGACAACTTTTTCTGGTAATATAGTTTGAGAACACATAAAATACCTTATAAACCTGAATATGACTGCTAGCAATGCCATCTTTTGACAGCCAATTTCAAATAGAGATTCACTGAGAAAAAATAAGAAGGGATTTTAATCAAAGAGATAGAATCTGTGGAGAGAAAAAATAAAGGACTGAGGAGAGTGGCAAGAACACTAGGGAAACCATAACTGACGTGAATCAGACTTGCCCTGGGGTGATCTTTTCATCTCTTTCATCTTTTCCTCTTTCTTGGAAATCCAGCTTGATTTTATAGTTTGTGACCTGAGCCAACTCCTGCCATGGCATTTCTGCTAAAAGCTCGAACCATTAAGACAAAAGCAGTCTTGATTACCAAGATGGGTCTGTTTGTGCATTTCATCTCATTTTTAACTTTGACAGATAAAATTGAGTTCATGATGTCAGGCAGTGGAATTTGGGGATCAAACAATTCAGGATACTTAGCAATAACTCGTTCTTGTAAGTACGTCTTTACAGTCAGGATGGAACAAAAAATAAGCAGGTTGGACAAAGTAATGTAACCAGCAAGTAAAAAAAATAAAAATGAGTTCTCTTTTCTAGTGCCCTTTTAAATTTCCAGAAGGCCGTTAAATTATGGATGTACTTCCTAAAGGTATAAAACATATGAGTGAAATAATTACTGTCATCTATATTAATTACATCTGTTTAAGTGGTCAGGGTGTCATATTTTCTTTTTGCAATTAAACTCTGCTGTCTGAGATTATAACATAAAATAAAATGTCTCAGAAAAAATTATAAAAACAGGTTAACCACATATTCCCTTTCTGAGATTATTTGGTTATATCTGAAAATACTGAGAATTTTCATTGTATGAAAATGATTGTTTCATCAATCAACAGCTATTTAATGTATTTAATATGACTAGCACCATGGCTAGTACATAGCAAATGCTCGAATGTGCTTATTGGAATTAATAACTGCTCAGTATTATTTTATTACTATTATAATTATGATTGTTATTATTACATTTCTGATTGGCAGACACTACCAGGAGAGTGAAATGGGAAACAAGATCTAAAGGGTGCTTGGGATTCAAGGAATGTAAAAAGGGAGAGAGGACATATGTAAATATTAAAACGAATTTATACATCTTTAAATGTTTTCAGCATTTTGATCATAAACCTAAACACTGCTCTCTGTAACACCTCAGGAAAAATGGAATTATATGTACTAAAATGTTAAGATTATTAAGATTACTTAAATTAACAAATGTCTGAAGAAGTATGACACAATAGGAAAAAAACGACAGACTTTGGATTTAGATAAACCTGTGTTTAAATCTCAGCTCTATGAAAACAGATAAAAACCAGTTACTAAGTGACTACTATGTTATGAAAACTGCTCAGTAAAATGGTTCGTTGTACAATCCCATTTTGCCAATGAGGTTCAGGACAATTAGATGGATGGTTCAATGTCATGTCTATTAAGTGGAAAGCTGGGGTCTGCACTAAGAGCTGCCTTGTATTGAGTTTTATCTCCTACCCACATCTGACCTATTTTTTACTGTTTGCACCTCCTCGTTTGACCTCTATGTTCTATTAAATCCACAGGAGCAGCCTTCAATCTCTGTCTACGCTGACTCTCAGAGATCTCACTTTTTGTTGCTTTATCATCCTCAGTGTTCTCCCGCCTCTCACAGAGCTTAGTTTTCCAGCACCCTTGTCTTCGGGGCTTCCCTCCATCAGTTAGTACCCAGTTACTGCAAAAGTGTTTCTTGATTATGTCATAAGCATCCGAATTCTATCATATTCAAATCTAATCTCTAGATTTTCCTCTAGAGTGTCCTCCTTCCAATCTTCCCAGCTCCACAAAGGATAATACAATGTCCCCAGTTTCTCAAGCCAAAGCAGTGATAAGTTCTAGCGCATCTACCTCCAGAACCTGTCTTGAATCTGTCCACACCTCTCCATCTTTTCTGCTGCAGTGTAGCCTGGGACATTGTTATTTCTTGTCTGAGTGATGGCAGTAGCCCTGGACTGACCGTACTTCATCAAATCTATCAAAATCTTTCCTTACTTGTGCCTTTGGGCTTCCCTGCCTGTCCCTTTCCTTCCCCAGCTCTTGGTAGGACGTTTTTTGTCTTCCAAGCCTTCAGTTATACATCATCTCCTCAGAAAGTCTAGTCTTCACCAATCTCTTCAAATGGTCCTTTCCTCTATGTTTCTTTTTTTTTCCTACCTCATTTGTTTCCAAATCATTCATATGCTTATCAGCTTACTTTCTGTCTATAGCACTGTCAAAGAAAAATTATGCCAGAAAAATTAAACAGGCAAAGAAGACTTTATTCAAGACGATTGCAATAAGGGACAGAAATTGAATTAAACTCCATGGAACAAAAGGTGAGAGAGTTTTTAAGAGCCGGAGTAAGCCAGTGGAAATAGGGGAAATGTTCCACAATGTAATTAGGGCATCTGTGTTTGTTCATTGGTGTTTATCTAAGTCAGGCTCCTACATAGTCATTGGGAGATATCTTCCTGGAAGATTCCATTTCAAAGGCATGGTTCCCAGGTCCTTAAGAAAGACATTCCTGGGTGGTAAAATTGGCAAGATGCTGGAAGAAAAGTTACATCTCAAAGGAGCAGAGAAAGAATATACAATGGAAAGTTTTCTAATGCAAATTCTCCACAAAAAGGGGTCAGGGAGATTATAATCAGGAAGAAATCTGTCCAAAGTTTTGTCAAGCTGAAGAGAACCTTAAGGCCATCTTGGTCATCACCGGACTATAAGATTCAGACAAAAAAAAGAAGCTATTTTTCTTCTAACCTAAGTGCTTAGTATAGTCCCTGACACACATGATCTTAATCAAATTTTGATGAATGACTATGCTATACTGTAATACTAACCTGTGTTATCTTGCATATATAGCATCTCCAGACCTCAGTGCCCTATAAAATTGAGAGAATCCTATACATCTTACAGATTGTTGTTAGGGTTAAATAAGATCATGCCTATAAAAGCACCAAGAGTATGGCTTCAATAACTAGAATATTTCTCTCCTCAGATACCATGTTGTATAAATAAAATCTATACAAAGTTCTTAAGATGATATACTCTTTTCAATTATTTTTTTGCTTTGATTGTTGAGAACTTCATGTGTTATCCAAACTTGAATGCTATTAAACACATGTTTATCTTCTACCAACATATTGTTCAAAATAATCAAGCATAAGATAGAATGATGATTACCCATGAAAAATATAAGAGTAGCATCACTTTAAAGTTGAGACTTCCCAGTAAAAGTGTTTGGCAGGTATCACCATACTCATTGTTATCTGCAGTAGTAAGTGAATCACAATAAAAGAAGCATATGTACTGCTGTATTAGGAAGGTTTTGAGGTGACTTTTGTATCTTAGGGTTTGATGGTAGCCAGTAGATTGTCTTTAAAATCCCTCAACACAATGTCGCAATTGTGCCTACATCAGCAATATAAATTAAAGCATAAACAATTACTATTTTAACAATCTGTGACTGTCAAACAAATATGGCTATTTTTATTCTTACTCTTTAGGCAATGGACTCATTTTCCTCTTGGTTTGCATGGATGGGTACAGCATTGCTTTGGCCAGGCAATACTCAGTCTTCCATTCAGACACTCACAGGGAGTAGTTTCCCACTTTACATTTCAGTACTTGACCCCAGACACCATGTGTTCCATTAGGCAACACTGGAGAATTTACCCTCATGCATTATGTGAGCTACCTCAGGCTTTTGTCCCCCCTCCGTGAGTAATGAAATGTGGGAGCTATAAATGCATTTATCCTTAAAACCAGAATAACAAGCCCTTCTTTGTAAGGTTCTTTTAATTTTTCTAATGTGAGAATAGTTACAAAGTAAAGGTCTGTGAAATTTATTCGGAAATATAAAATTACTCTTCCATCATATAGTGGTTTCTCAAAAAGTCAAACATATTAATAGAATTATCACATTACCTAGAAATTCCATTTTTGAGTATAGACCCAAAAGAGAGTAAAGCAGGGCCTCAGATCCTTTGAAACCAATTGTTCATAGCAGCAATATTCACAATAGCCAAAATTTAGAAATAGCCTAGGTGTCTATTAACAGATTAATAGATAAAAAGTGGTATGTGGGTGTGAGATATACACATACACACACACACACACACACACACTTGTGCGCACGCGCATACATCACATCCCATGAAATATTATTCAGCTTTAAAAAGGAATAAAATTCTAATTCGTGCTACAATATCAATGAACCCTGAAAATACTATACTAAGTGAAATAAACTAGACAGTGCAAATATTGTATGATTATATGATTTGCAAAGTACATAGAAGAGGCAAATTCATAGAGAGAGGAAGTAGAATCCAGATTATCAAAAGCTGGGGGTGGGAGGTGCGAGGAATGGGAAGCTATTGTTTATGGAGTACAAAGGTTCTGTTTGGGATGATGAAAAAGTTCTTGAAATGGATAGTGGTGATATTTGTGAAACTTTGTGAATGTACTTAATGCTACTGAGTTGTATAACTAACAATGATAAGAATGGAAAATTTGATATGTGTATTTTACCACAATAAAAAATAAGTGAGTAGACACAAAAAATAACTCCCCTTTATTACAAACACTCCACTCCTCATAACACTAAAATTTCTTCCAGATCAAGTAGGGTTGCAAGGTGACATGAAAACAGCTCCAGATGTGGGTTCAGAAGTCTTGTCGAATCTCAGCTCTGTAACTCACTGGGGATATGAATTTGAACAAATTACTTAAGTCTTTTGCACTGTAGTTTCTTCTAGTTACATTATCCAACAGAGTTGTTTTGATGACTAAAATTGAAATGCATATGAAGGACCTTCTAAACTCAACTGTGCAAGTGGATGGAGGCAACTTTTATTATATTACTATATTCCTTAAAAGAGCTTAGTCATAATAATCTTATCATTGAAATGCATTATTAATTCTAATTTAAATGCCCTAAAATATGAAGTTGTTGTTGGTAAGATTCAGCCAAGGTATCTTTTATCTTTAAATTTTTCTAAAGTATTGAATTAACAATTTTTAGAATTAAAAAAAACGCTAAATTTCTGAGGAAACCACATTTCTATTTATCATTTCTATAATGAATGGTTCATGAAACTTCTCCATTTATCTTATTTCAATACATTTTGTTCATTGTTTAGCCTCACCATACATATCTTAGGAAGAAATGATAAATAACTATATCACCTTAGAAAGAAGGGACAACTAGATTATATCTTATTTGGGAGGGAAAAAAAGTCTTCATTCATATTTAATTACAAGTGTTAAAAAATCTTTGTTTTGCTACCTGATCTCATTTTTTATTCTTTCACCACATAAACTGTAATCAGTCCCTATATTGTCAAACATATAATGATAATTTTATATTATATTATATCAAATTGGACATTTTCTTGGAAAGTCCTTTGGATACATAATGAAATTAATATATTTTAAATAAATATTTTTTAAAAACATAAATTTATTGCTATAACATTATAAATTGGTATCAAAAATTAATGTTATTAAAACAACTACCAACTAATTTCTTTGTTTCCCTCCTTAGTGGTTATGTCTTTGACTATGATTACTACAGAGATGATTTCTACAACCGGTATGTGAATTTTTCATCCATGTTTTTCTATGATTTAAATTATCTCTTGACAATTTTGTGTATTTATTCATGATTATTCTTAATGTTTAAAACGATACTTGTATAGTTAAAAATAAAAGAAAATACTTTACTAAGTCCCAATAAAATGTAATATAGACAGATTTTCCTATTTTCATTATATTTACTGAATTATAGTGGATCTTGAAGTTATAGGACTTTGGAGGCACTTAATTTCCAAAATTTGTTTCTAATATTTGGATAATATTCTAAAGATTTAATGAACTAATAGTATGTTCCAGGTCTGTTGTTGATTTAGAATCCTTCAAGATTGAGAGTTTTGTAAACTTAGAAAATGGCTTCAACATTCTAAAATACCTCATTTTCATGACATATTAAGAATGCTATATTGGTTAGATTCCGTGAAATTTAAAGACTGTTCCTGCTTTGCATGATAGTGTGAGACCATAGAAGTGACCATGCAAGGTGAAACCATGCAAAGTTGTTGCTAAAAATCAATGGAAGAAAATAGGATTGTCCCATGACCTTTAAAAATGTTTGTCAAAATATTAAAAACTCCTTTGTTCTCTTCTCTATAAATACATAGAAAACTATAGGAGAGCTAATAATTATTTAGTACACTGTAATTTAAAACAATAAAATATTAAAAATGAATATGTTTTATTCCTTTAAGAATGAATGTGTTTTATTTCTTTGTAATAAAAAAAAAACTTATCAAAGGTAGTTGGACTTATCAAAGGACATGCCTTCTTCTCATTGTATAATGTAGAACATGGAGCACGCATGTGTTTTATGCCTTGGTGAATTGTCGTACTCCATTCAACAGTCAAATCAGCTTCAATATTTTATCAATGTTGTGAACTATCTCCAACAGTTCTTCCAATGTATAGCTCTTTTGCCAGTATGATTTCCTCTGCATTTCTCCATCCTTTTCATCATATCACAGCCCCCTTTCTCATTTATGTCAATAGATTTGACTTTACTAAGTTCCTCTGGCTTCATATCTACAGTCTGTTAAATGGAAGAGTGTCAACATCCCTCTGGTCAGCCATTTCTTCTATGATTCCATTTAGATTTAATTTAATTTGATTTCCGGAGTTGCCACTCTTCAATTCTTTGCTGTACTGTCATTTGTATTGTCCAATTCCCTTTTTGACTATCCACTTTTGTAAAATGCCACATGAGTTTATCACTGGGAGACAAGGAGGCATCACAACTACGCAGTTGCTATCTTGTATGAACTGAATAACTAATGTACAGATGCTGCTTGCCTGGTGACTCCAGCAGAGCAGGGCAAATCCTGAAGAGGAGAGACATTGATCCAGCTTGGGCACCCCATGGGTGACGTGAGACCAACACTCTTCTCCCTGGCAGGGTCAGGGATTGATCTCCAGGGCCCTAGGGACAGTCCTGCAGGCCAGATCCTGTACACTCAGGACTTGATCACATTGCCCAGGGGCACCGAAGGGATATTTGTGAACTTGTCTACTAAAGTGTGTGTGCCTTCAGGGGAAGATCAGAGTGGGTCCTAGCTGCAGTGTGCTTGAGGGGCAACCCTCCTCCTACAGGAGAGCTGTGCTCCCAGCTCAGGCTGCAATCCTGAGCAGGGAACCTCCCAGCTCTCATCACAGTCAGGGGAGATTTGCTGGCTTGAGGTCCTACCTACTGGCAGAGACCCAGGAGAAACTGAGGAACGGAGAGAGTGGAAAGCAGTGAGACTGGCTCCAGACTGCAGGTCTCAGACAGCCCCACCCCCACACACAGACCCTTTGGCTGAGTGGGGTCATTTCAGCCCCTCCCTTGCAGCTTTGCCCAGAAGCGGAAAACAGACTTTTGATCCCTGCTAACAACATTTGTGTAGCTTGAGGACAGGCTCACCCACCCCACACCCACTTAGCCTCACTCACCAACTCAGCCTCACTGAGGTGGAGAATAAGGACATACCTGGAAGTCCCAAGATCCCACCCACCACCTAAGGTACTAGAGTGCCTCTCCAGAGGAATGAGAGCTGGTTGCAAAACCCAAAAACAACATTGCAGCTTACTCCTCCAAGCAAGCACCACCTACTGACAGGGAGGTTAATTTGTACATCCTTTTACTGCATTTACTGACTCATCACATGGGGTGTAGTCGAGTCTCACCCACAAGCACCACCCACTGGTTCAGAGACTAAACTGG